>VUQG01045563.1:34636-45407 GCA_015106755.1 Etia nguti
TCCCTCCTTTTGCCCATTAAACACAAAGTGGCAGCAGGAGGTGCCGACAATCCTCCTGAAAGCAGAACCTGTTGTGCCTATTTCACTCTTCATGTAAGGACGTTTAGATCCACATGCCTTCTGATTTAAAATCATGTCCCACGCTGTGGTCACGGCGTGGTCCGGCTCCGTGAATCAGTATTCAGATCATCCGAGGACGTGTGGGTGCACGGGTGTTTGTAACACTCAGACGGACTGAAACGTTCGCCTCTTCCAGAAGCGGCTAAACTTAAGTTTTCATCGAATTTTTAAAATCAGGGTGCTCAAAATTATCAGACAAAAATATAAATATAAAGGATTTCTATTATTCATGTATTTTAGGACCTTTATTTGCTTCCTTACACTCGTTATAGTTAATCAGAAACTAACTGGAGGTTAGTCCAAACTTCCACATTAACAGAAGTGAAAACGACACTTTACTCCTCATGTTATTTTTGGGGGGCTTTTCCCTTTCGGTGAGTGGCAATTGTGACCAAATACAATTTAAAATCAATCTGTAAAACAGTGATGGCGGTGTAGTTTAAAAATAAGTTTTTTAATTCTGTTGTATATACACGAAGCACTTTATAACATGTATCTTATGCAAAGAGAGGTTGTGATTTCTTTTAATGCCGAGTGGGCTCATAATTGCTTTTTATTGTCAGAGACTGGACAAAGTTTAATTTTAAAGTGTGACTTGATGTGAAACTGAAATGTGGTACGTTCCTGCTGTACCTGCTTTACTCAAGCCTCTTTATCTGTTCTCAGTTTATCAGCTGTGCTTGTTTTGGGTTTTTTCTTTGGTCCTCAGCAGACAATAAGCAGATGTTAATATCACAACAATGCCTCTGAAAAGAAGCAGCTTTTAGCAAAGAGGTTAAAGGTCACACACCTTCCTGTAATCCAGTCTAGTTTGCTTAGCGCTTAAGCCCAGGGTGTTAGCACTCCGGTTCTCTGTGAGGGGACGTCGGTCGCTTGTGGCGTCGGTCAAAGTGTGTGATTGGAAATGTCATTTTTAAACGTCTTTCCATTACAAATGGATGAATGCTGTACAGTGAAGTGTGAGTGTTTTCCAATAATGGATGCAATAAATATTCTTAACTTTAATGATTCCTTATCGTGTGGATTTGTTTCTTCTGATGTTTGCGTTTGAGTTTGATGACCGCATGTTTAAACATACTGAGGCTCAAGTCCCTGCAGAACACGTGTTAATATTGTGACCTTTAGTAAACTCTCTACATACAGTCCCCCACTGCATGTGCTACCTGCAGGCACAGTCACAGTACAAATACATTGAAATTACAGGTTGAGCAGAGCAAGTTAACAATTATATTTGCAGGTTATCTTGGGCCCAATGCAAATAAAAATAGAATCGACTAGTTAAAAACAGACCAATGCAAAGTTTGGCTGCTCTTTAAAAGTTTCCTGCCTGCATCTAAGAGGTGTAAGCCTCCTGTTATTAAATGGAATTTCAATGCATTTCCTTTTGAAATTAAAATGTAATTAGATACAAATACAGGTTATTGCACTAGAATAAGTCGGATATAATTGTTTAGGTAGTGCAAAATTTCCTGGTAACAGGAAAAGCAAGCAAAGTTAAACCCTTCACCACCAGGGGGCAGTCTTCTTTTTCCAGAAGGTGTTATTGTAGCTGATGAACCTGATAGTAAGTGTCCAGAAAATGCATGTTGTAGCTCTGCCTCCAGAGGTTTCTGCTCCAGCTTCCTCCCTCAATCTAAACAAGTGAAGTGTGGGAGGCAAACTCTGGAGCTGACATGTTACCACAGCAAGGAAGTAGCTCATCCACCTGGATGCTGGAGTTAGGCTGTGCAGGACAAACAGACAGCCACGCTGGATCCTCATGCAGTAAGCTCTTCATGTTCATGTGCTGATAGCATAAACGCAGAAAGTTACCTGATGAGATAACTCTGATACGGTGATGTGGACTGATGAGTGATGTTTCTTCATTCATGTAGATGTTGCTTTGACACTTGGTTTCAGAGCCGGGGAGTACCTGCAGGTGCTGAAACCTTTCAGGAACAGAGCAGCAAGCAGCTTCGTGTCACCGGATCATTGTCCAATTATCTGCAGAAGCCGAGAGCGGGCTACCTTTGTCCAGGTTTGGTGAACTTCTGCCTCCCACAGCCTCTCGTTTCTGTCTCAGACTCGTGTTTTTAGAGTGGAAGAACCAATCAATAAAGTCAGCTGATGTCACCGCACATAAAACACCCACACTTATTGATTCCTGTTAAAGGCCCCAGCTAGATCAGGTCCCCCCCTTGTTGTTAAGTCCAGGCTCTGTCAGCTGTACCTCTCCTTTCGTCTCCTCTTACAGGGAGCTCCAGTTTCATTGTGACCCTGCATTTACTCAGGAACGCTTGCCCTGAATGTTAGTCTCCTGATGAGAGGAGGAAAGGCTGGAATCAGTTTTAGAGGAATGAGCGTCTGCTCCGTGTCGTTTTGCTCACTCGTAAGACGTCTTTGTATGTATGCAGGCAGTGTTGCCCTTTGCTTCTTGTTTTGTCACAGTTTGAAAAGAAAGGGATGCATTCTTTGTTCTGCTGAAGAGTTCAAAACTCCAGAGTCTGTGTTCATACCTGAGGTGATAGGACAGGTTGGACTTTGATCAGTTTACTTTCAGGGGGACAGACCCGAGTCAGTGTTTGTCCTTTCAACAAGTCTGAAGCACACGACTTGTCTTTCTCTGACTGTCAGCACAGATATCAGCAGCACAGTTTTCCATGTTCCCGATGATCCGTTAGTAAAGCCGGAACTGAGGAAACCAGGATTCACCTGCTGTGCTCTGACAGAACCGTCCACAGGATTAGACACCTCAGCCAGTTCTCAGAGAGGGAAAACCACCTCGTGCACGATGCCCAGCGAAGTCCCGCTGCTGCTGCTGCGGCTGTCGTTGCTGTCCTGGTTCGGGACATCCCACTGCTGCCTGCAGGACCCAACTTCAGCCTACAGATTCACCGGAGCTGTGTGCAGGCTCACCTACCCCGCTGCTGTTGTGTGTGAGTCTGATTTGGATGCCTTTTTTTCTTCCTGGAATTTATTTGACTCCATTTATTAATTTAATCTAATCATCCATTCAAGCAGCGACTTAGTGGAACCAAAGAGCTAGAACAGAGTGATGATTTTATTCCAACACTTACATACTTTCAGTGTCAAATCCACAGTAAACACCAGTAGAAGTGAAGTTCCCCAATAGTTTTCCTCTGTTTGCAGTGAAATTGCAGCAGTAGCAAACTTTCTCAGCTTTAAAATGAATTTCATTCAGTTCTTGGTCATCACGTGAAGTGCACGTGACATCTATCTGGCAAAAACCTCAGTCTGGTTCTGTTCTGTTAAAAAAAAATTTCTCCTCACTGATGTTTTAGGGTCTTAACAGACATTATGAAGTTCATTCAGGTGAATATTGCAATTTTGTGCTAATAAAATAAAAAGATTTAAAAAGATTAAAACGTTTAAATGGAAAATAAGACTTGCTGTCACCCAGTTCTGAAGGTTTTGCTTAATGGGATGTATTCATGTTGAGTCATCTGTCAGATTAGGTCACCACAGATCATAACCCTTTGGTGTTTTAGAGCACACGTGCTTTTATCTTGGCAGTGAATGAGAAAACCACTAAAGTGATCGAGGCTGCTTTTCAACACGCCCGATACCCGAGCATGAAGGGGGAGAAGTCCCTGCTCTTCATTGGAAAGGTCATGTACGGCCTGGACAAGTGAGTAGACACACACATATATACACACTATAAACATATATGTGACACCCATCGTGAAAAACCGTGTCCATCCTTCACCGTCCAGTTTGGAGATTCACAACCTGTCGATTGGTCAGAGCGCGTTTGAGCTGCATCCAGGTGAAGGCATCGCCATGGAGATAAGCAATGTGTCTGCAGTGTTCAAGGGCACCATCCAGTATGGATACGGCAGCTGGCTGTGAGTATGTGTGACCGACAACGTCACGCTTCACATCGTTCACTTTTTGGTTGTAGTTTAGCCACAAGCTGTACAATTTCCTGAAACATGTTACCTTTAAAACAAGATCAGAGAAGCAACACTGCTAATTTAAACCATAAAAAATCCAAATTCACGTTCGCTTTAAAGACCAGCCCTGGTTTTGTACTGGGCTCCAAACAGGTTATAGTTTCATCGCTGAAGTTTTAACATGGGTCTCTACAGAGACTGACTTTCTTTGATGCTAATGCTCTTCATACTCCAACGGGCCCAAGACTGCCAATCTAATTTGAATGAAGGAGTCTTCACTTTGGAATCAATTATTATTTCTCATTAATAAGATCACAGCACCTACCTGAGATCTCTGCCCGCGCTGTCATTTTCTCCTGTGGTTTTGTTTTCAGGGCTTTAGAAATGATTCAGTTCAGCAATGACTGAAATTCTAGCCGTCCAAGTTTTTCTTTGTTTGGTTGGGTTTCTTTAAGTTGTATTATAAGTTCTGACAGGGAGTTTAAATAATGTCAAATAGCAGCAACATGGCTAACTAGCTAGGATAGCTTTGTTGCATGGTTTATTCCTGTAATCTAATGGGAAAAACTTATAGTTAACGTTTGCAAAACCACTGCACTAATGCTTTGTTTTTAGCATAGATAGATGCACTTTTGTGCATTTCGTGGGTGTTTTAAAACATTTTTTAGTTGAATTACATTATTTTCAGTGACTGGGGATTACTAATTCTCAGGCAGTGAGGATTAGTAATCCCCCGTGTTTCCTGTGATCTTTGACCTTACTCTCATTTGTTTTTTCTTTTTCTTTAGTGTTAACTTCGGACATTCAGTTGACTTTGAGATTGACTCTCAGATTGATCTTGGAATCAACCCCAAACTTTGTAAGTACATCATGTATTTGACCTCTCAACAAACCACCCTGATCAGAGTAGCCATTCCTGGGTTAGGTTTATGTTTTCATCCACATTCATTTTGGTAGTTTTTTCCATTTTTTGATGCTTTATGTATTAGATCTATTAATTGTTATTTATCAAAGCTTTAAAAATGTATCAGGACTGAACATAAAATCATACAATGATCACATAAAATTCAATGGATTGTTAAGGTTTAGTAAAACAAAAAAAATGGCATAATGAGGTGTCAGAGGAGAATGGCGAGACTGCTTTGAACTGACAGGAAGGCAGCAGTTGTTACAAGTTGTAAATACTTGTTACAACCAAGCTGTGCAGAAGAGCCTCTCTGAACCTGAAGCAGATGTGCTACACTGGATGCCTTCCTGTCAGCTAAGAACAGGAAACTGAGGTGACAGTTCATACAGGCTCACAGCCAGAAGACTGGAACCTCCATTTCTCCTGCAACATTCAGATGTCAGTGTCAGAATTTGGCATAAACTACATGGATCCATCCTGCCTTGCATCAGTGATTCAGGCTTGTGGTGCTGTTGCTATAATGGCACATGTTGGGCCTCTTAGTACCCACTGAGAATTGTTTAAATACCACAGCATACCTGAGTGTTCCTGCTGACCGTGTCCATCACAGTGTACTCATCTTCTGATGCCTGCTTCCAGAAAGAAAACACAAATCACAAAGCTGAAATAATCGCAAACTGGTTTCTTGATTAACATGACGATGACTTCACTGTACTCAAACGGCCTCCACAGTGACCTGATCTCAATCCTGAAGAGCACCTTTGGGATGTGATGGGATGGGAGGTTATCATCTTGGATGTGGAGCAACTGTCCATATGGACCAAATGAAAGTTTCCCGTACCTTGTTGAAGGTACTGGCAGCTCTGACGGTGAAAGGAGATCCAATCTGACACCAGCACGGTCTACTTTATAAAGTGTAATATTATTATTTCTGCTTAAACACACACGTGTCTTTAATATGGGAAGAAACCCATGAAGGCACAGCAGATGCATGTCCTGGTATCTTGGACAGCTACACTAAAACTAAAAATTTAGTAAAAGGCTGCCCCCTGGTGGTGAAAGGTTTAGTTATATTTTAAAGAGGGCAATTGCTTGAAGTACAAACTCAGTTTGAAGTGTGACTGGGCCGTTGTACAAATATTGCAGGGATTTAACGTGTGTCGTTTGTGTTGCAGCTTGCCGGCCTTAACCACACAAAGTATTTACAGCCGTTTAACGTTCTACGTGTGAGAAAAGACAAGTGCGGAGAATATCCCACCCTGATTCTGCAGAAAGTTTCCAAAGTTTATGTGTTGTAGGGAAATTTCCATTTGTTTTCCATTAATACTGCTGACTTCACATCTGTATTCATTCAAGATTTTCAAACGGTGTTGTTAGTAGCATTTTACTTTTTCATCCACAGAAAACTGCAGTAGCTCACAAGAACAACCATGTTTGTGTATTTTATAATTAATAATAATAATACAGTGAAAGTTTGGTCTCATTATCATCCACACGCTTAAAATGTGGCTGCAAGTGTAGAATATGACAGTCTCTTTTATTCCAGCTGAAACACAATGAAGCATCATGTAAACACATGCCAACTAGCTATCCTCTGTTACCTGTGTGTGCCCTGTCAGACTGTGGTGATGGAAAGGTAGCAGCAGACACAAAAGACTGTTACCTGAACTTTCACAAGCTACGTCTGCACCTGCAGGGAGACAAAGAGTAAGTGACAGAACTGTGAATGAAGCATCAGCATGAATCTCAGTGTCTGAACCTGTTAACATGTGTGTGGTCAGGCCGAACTGGCTGAAGAAGCTCTTCACCGACTTCATCACTCTTACTGTCAAGCTGGTCATCAAGGGACAGGTGAGGGTGACAGAGACAGACCTATGATGTGCACAACAATGATTTATTAGAAGAACAAAGCAGTAACAGGTGTCTTCTCAAACACAGATCTGTAAGGAGATCAACAAGGCCGCAAATATACTGGCTGATTTCATACAGGACACGGCAGGTATGCAAAGACATGAAGGAAGTGTTTGAAATCTAGAATGAAAATCACTTTACTTTCCTTAATCATCTGTTTCTGTACAAAGTTGGCCAAATTATTGGTACCAAATAATCTCCTACAAATGATCTCTTAGTACATATTTAACAGAAATGCTAAAAAATAATGTGACTCTTACACTTCTCAGTGGGCCTTTTGATTTTGAGGTTTTCAGCTCTTCTCATGGATGTTCTTGTTCAATTAAGGTCAGTGTAGAACTCTTCAGAACAGCCCAGTGTTTTCTTCTCATCTGACCTCGACTCCTGCTATTTTTGTTGTTTCGGTTTCTTTGTATCATTTGTCGCTTCCAACTCGTCATAAACTGACAGTTTTTCCGAACGTGTTGGACTACCGATTTTGCACGATTTTTCATCATGGAGGGCATTCTGGATGGAAATGTCTGAAACAGACTGCATACAAATGTTCTCTCCTGCCCTGGTGACTGAAGACTGTGGTCTTAACCAGCCTTCTGACATAACAGAACGGGGTAGTAGAGTGAGTAATTAGTCCCGTAGAGTTGTGCTACAGCACCCGTCGTTCTACCTGCCTCCTTTTTTTATCTGTTTGAAATCAACGCTAAAGACGTAGCCTACACTTTAAAATAAGACAGAAAGACAAACTCTTTGAAGCTGAAATGGAAATTTTGCTCCAGAATTCTTCAAAAATGTGATTTAATTGGGTTTTTAACAGATATTTAAGACAATGAAGCAGCTGTGCCTTGATTTTGTACACCGTCAGTTTTCATGTTATGGATTATTTTTTGTCAGTGGTAGCGAGTCATTGCTTAACTTTTCAACAACTTCTTCCTGTTGTCCCTGATCATACACGCCAAGGAGAATAGCCTTCTTTAAATTATCATAACCTATTTGAAACAACAGAAAGTGGGAAAATGCACCACTTTCCACAGTTCTAGTGCAAACTAAATGCATGCAGGTATGCCAGCAACACTTCAAAGGAAGAACAAATGACTGTTTCAGTGAGATACCAGAGAAATCATTACTTAGGCCTTCTACCGTGATCGACCATTTTTTTGAAGTTTGCTGTTTTATCCATGTCTCTAAACATACAGAGCAGTTCCTCACTGATGGAGACATCAGCGTTGATATCGGTATAACTGCTGCTCCTGTCATCACAGCAAACTACATCGAATCATACCACAAGGTAAATGATAACTTTAGGTACATAATTTAAAACACAGCAGTGATGGATCTCCTTTCAATTATGTAAACTGCAGTAATTCTTCAGTACTGGAGGACATGTAATAGTCTAATAATGATCTCTTTGGTCATTGTGGGGCTCCAACTCTTCCAGGGACTGACCAAATACAACAACAAGGTTGCTGTCATCAATGAATCAGTTTTCCATCCAAGTCAGCTGACTGAAGACAGGATGATCTACTTTTGGATTTCAGGTTAGCAGTAGACACTGTGTTTATCTTGTGTATTTTTTTCCAGGTAATTTACACCTTTATAGTTTATGAAGTGAAATTCCACCAGGTACTATAGAAGGCAACGACCACACTCCCCGTATCTGTCTTTTCTACCCCCTCATCCCCACTGGTCACAGCAGATGGGTGGCTCTCCCTGAGCTTGGTCCTGCTGGAGGTTGTTAAAAGGGAGTTCTTCCTCCCCCTCCCCGCCAAGTCCTTGTTAATATTGGATCATCCACTTGTTGGGGCTCTTTGTCTGACATTGACAAGTCTTTACAAGTTTCAGATTAATTTGTAGCTTTGGAAGTCTGCCACAAAAGAAAGGAACATGAAAAACAGTATGTATGTTGGTTTACACATAGACATGCTCAAGACGACCTGCTGGAGTTCAATCTGAGCTTCAGAATGGGGAAGAACTGACTTAAGTGATTGTAAACATGGCGTATTTTTTGGAGCCAGACGAGCTGCTGTGAGTATTTCAGAAGCTGCTGATCAGCTGGGATTTTCCCACACAAACATCTCTAGGTTCACAGAAAATGGTCTGAAAAAGAGAAAATATCCAGAGAGCAACAGTTCTCTGAGTGAAAATGTCTTGTTGATGCCAGAGGTCAGAGGAGAATGGCCAGATTGATTTCAAGGCAACAGAAACTGAAATAACCCCTCGTTACACCCAAGAAGAGCATCTCTGAACCTTAAACCAAAAGCAGCAGAAGACTACCCCGGGTGTCACATCTAGTCAGCCAAGAACAGGAAACTGGGGCTACTGTTCAAATCACCAACCAAGATTGGAAGATGGAAATTGGAACATTTCTCCTCAAGGCAGTCGGGCTTGACCACTTCTACATGTCTAAATGCATTGAACTGTGTAAATGTACTAGTCAAGACAGTGCAAAAGAGAAAAGAGTGTCAAAGTTATTTAGCTGAAACACTGAAACCAGATAAAGCAGAAATTATGTTAAAATTGCAGTTCGAACAATGTCCCTTCCCTGTGCCTCAGCAGCAGCAGGCTGCTTCGTGCCTCCCTTTATCATTCAGAGGTTTATTTGTAAAAAAAAACAAAAAAAAAACAAACTAAAAACTGTTTTATTTAAATATATTGAAGGACGTTTATTTGTACGTGGAAAGCTGTTAATGCAAATGGTGTTTTGACTACAGACCAGTTCTTAAACCCGATGCTCAAAGCAGCTCACCAAGATGGCCGCTTTCAGCTCAATGTCTCTGGAGAAGAGGTCACTGTAAGTACTTCAGCATGACCTAAAACATCCAAGTGGATGTGACATCAAACATTTGCGGGGTCTTCTTGGTCAATCTGGGATCAGATGTTTGAACTTGATCACAGTGGTGTGAATAAGTGTTCGCCCGCTTCCTAATTTCCAACTTTTTGTGTGTTTGTCACACTTAAATGTTCAGATCATCAAACAAATTTAAACATTAGACAAAGATAACACAAGTGAACACAAATTGCAGTTTCTAAATGAAGGTGTTTATTATTAAGGAGAAAAAATCCGAGGTGGACTTGCTGCTGTGTTTTGGATCACTGTCCTGCTGCAGAGCCAGACATTGCCTTTCAGGTAGACACCAGAATTGATGGTTTAATTTATCACAGCAAGTCTTTCAGGTCCGGCGCAGTAAAATAGCCCCAGATTATCACACTACCACCACCATATTTTACTGTTGGTATGATGTCCCTTTTCTGAAATACTGTGTTACATTTACGCCAGATGTAACGGGACACACACCTTACAAAAAGTTTAACTTTTGTCTCGTTAGTCCACAGAGTGTTTTCCCAAGAATCTTGGGGATTATCAAGATGTTTTTTGGCAAAACTGAGACGAGTCTTTATGTTCCTCTGCTCAGCAGTGGTTTTCGTCTTGGCACGTCCTGTTGAAGGGAGACTTTAATTTTTTTACCCCTTAATAATAAACACCTTCATTTAGAAACTGAATTTTGTGTTTGCTTGTGTTATGTTTATCTAATATTTACATTTGTTTGATCATCTGAAACATTTAAGTGCAACAAACATACAAAAAATATGAAATCAAGAAGGGGGCAAGTTTTCACACCACTCTACATGTTTGAATCTTGAATATCATTTCAGACGCTCCTCAGGACAAACCTCTCTACTGCCATGCCTGAGTTTATTAGGAAGGTAGGAATGAAAGCTGCCTTGTGACTAGGGATGGGTACCGGTATGGCACCGGTTCTGACACAAACTCAGCAGCCTGCAACAAGTGCTTTAAGGTGATACTGTGCAAAGGAGGTAACACCTCGAATCTGATGAAACACCTGGCGACGCATAGCGTTTTTTTAAAAGCCGAGAAATGCACCGTATTTGATAGCTTGCTGCGAGACCTCACACCGAGCACATCTACTGAGAGTGTGGTGTCTGT
>VUQG01045565.1:0-13208 GCA_015106755.1 Etia nguti
CACAGCTAAAAGATGCAGCGACTCAGAGTCTCCATTTCAACTTGGGTCGAAAGTGCGGACTTCAAACTATATACCAGTTTTTGAATTGTGTCGATGGGCCACGTAAAACCAGAGTTATGATAAAAAATACACGCAATGTTTTTTTCTGAACAAAACAGTGGTGTTTACAGTGGGAAGAATGGTAAAAACTGCGTTTTCTACGGACAGCGCTAGCAAACACTCTCCCCTTGCGAGTGAAAAAAGAAAAAACACTCCTTCCCTATCGGTGTTAAAGTTTACCATGTCAGCCAATCAAAAAAAAATGATATGTCAACATGTGGCACTTGGTTGTTTAGGGAGGAGAAGTTTTAGGAGTGACGCCTGTGATGGAAAGCAAAGAGAGAGAGAGAGAGTTTTCATATGTGAGACATTAGTGATGATTAGTGTGTTTGGAGGCTATAGTTAGTGTGTTGTGTAGTTATTGTTTTGTATTGTGTGTCAGTTATACTGCTGAATGTCACATTTGCTCCAAAAAAGCCATCAAAGGCAGATTCCAGTGTAAACGCTGTCTCCACATGGAAAACAGGACTGATACACCTCCTGCAGACCTGCAGGGTTTAGGCCTGTGGTGCTCTCCTCTTTCTTATACTGAACACAAACTATTTTTTTGGACTGGCCCAAGTAATTTGTGTGCCTTCTTATTTGATGCAGAACACCTGATTGTTCTGTAAATAGATTTAAATGGTTATATAAAAAACACCTGAGGCATTGGCTGAATCTTTAGGTAAATATTACCATATAACTTTGTTGTTTGCAAAACTTGTGCATAATTTTTAGAAATGTAGAATTTCTATTTGCATTTCAAGTTATGAAATTGATTCGTTAAACATGTTTGTGGGTTTTACAGTAAAAACTTTTTTCTACTCGGATTTTGAATTTTTTGTCTGGATTTAGATCAATTGTGCTAATACAGTATGCCAAAATGAAAAAATAACTCCAATTTCAGATATTTTAGGTTGTGCTGAAAATAATGATACCAAACAAGGTGAAGTTTTTAAAGGTGAAATATAGAGGTAAAATCAAAAGTAGTCAAAAACGGCCAATTATACCCTGGACCCCAGAGGGTTAATGAGCTCTCTTAGCTTACTCTTTTAAAACAATGCTGCACAAGACATATATATCTGATGACAGTGACAGGTTAAGCTATAGAGCAGGGGTGTCAAACTCAATTGCACAGGGGGCCAAAACTCAAGGCACACTTTAGGTCATGGGCCAAACAAGATAAACATTTAATGAACACACTAAAACAATGTTTTTAAACATAAATATGAATGAAAAACAGACAGGAATATTATTCCAGAATAAATTAACTTAGAAAAAATAAACTTTAACTTTAAATATTTTGCTCTCCATAAAAATACATCCTGTCAAAATTATGCAAGTTAGAAATATGAACATGCTGCCAAAAACCCCAGAAAAAAATAAATGAAAATTGTGCTTTTAAGTAAACGCTAAAATGACAACAAATTAAAATAATTAGATTTTGTTGCTATTATGCCATTTATAAAAAATAAAATAAACATAATATATTTTGCTCTTCATAAAAATATGTCCTGTCAAAATGATACAAATTCAAAATACGAACATGATGCAAAAAAAAAAGATCCCCAAAAAATGGAAATATAAATAAAATTTCTGCTTTTCAGCAAAAGTTAAAATAACAACAAATCATAACATTCAGGTTTTTTTGCTCTCATGCCATTTTGTCAGAGCTGGATGCTTGGCATCTTTTTTTGGTAACAAGTTCGTTTAAATCTGGTGTGAGGTCTTGTGTTTTAGAGATTCTCAGGATGGACTCCAGGTGTGCTGTTTTGTTAATCTTCATCACTGAAAACAGCTTCTCACACAGATATGTGCTACCAAACATACACAAGGTTCGGGCCGCATGTAGAGCTGGGGCATTGCTTCAGGAATGGAATGAATAACCTGTGCTGTCTCTTCAGTGTCGTATTTTGCCTTGAGTGTCCCATTGCACTGCAGCTCAATCAGCTCTATCTGAATCTGCACAGGTGCAGTTTCCATGTCAACTGTAAATGGGTTGCGAAGCAGCTCGAAATTCTCTTTTTATGCTTCAAAGTTACCAAAGCGCCGTGCGAACTCAGTGCGCTCAGTTTATCAGCAAAGTGTGGATTTGGAAACACTGTTGCACCGACTTGGTTTAACATTAACTGGCAACAGGGAAAGTGAGGCAAGTTGCACTGGTGCATTTGTGACTCCCATAAGAGCAGCTTCACTTATAATGCCTTTACCGCATCATACAAGACTAAAAGTGACAGTGATTTACAGTTTGGTACTCATTACATGCTCCATTTTTAGGACTTTACCACACAGGATTTCCTGGTGTATGATGCAGTGATATGCTGTTAACTCACCGGTACAGTTCTCCTCCTGCATCTTTACTTGCATCCTGCTGACTAGTCCACTTATTTCACAGCACATTGTGTGTTATTAGCACCTCATATCGCTGGGAAATGCATAACAATAATAATAAATCTATATAAAATGATCTCGCGGGTCAGATATAAATGTACGCCGGGCCGGATGTGGCCCCCGGGCCTTGAGTTTGACACATGTGCTTTAGAGGGGTAAAGTTTGAAAGACAAAAATTACTAACCTTGATGTGCATTGCAGCTCAGCAGTGAGGCGAGAACTAAAGGAAGTGACACCCAAGTTAGTTTGTTTTCACACTTCGCATTTATTTGATGCACAGCAAGCATTCTTCAGCCCTGCAGAACATGTTCTTTTCATAGTTCTCAAAATATATACAGCTCTCTGTGATTGTTTCTTTAGTCTAATCCAGACTCACCTCATCATTTTTACAGTAAAAGTGTTAGAAGTAAATTTAAAAAGTTGCTGCTATAACCAGTCATAGGGATGAGAAGATTTTTAAATTCTAATATTGTTCCCACAGAACAGATTAGCAAAGACATATTTCATATATAGCAAACATTAGTGAGTATACGGTTATCTGGTTTGTTATCATAATACCAACTTTTTCAAAATTTGTGTTTTAAAATTATTTCATAGTTTGGAGGAAGTACAATATTAGAATATCACAAACATTCTAAGAAACATTGCTGGAGCTGAAGACTCCAGATCAGCTCCATACACTGAAAACTAGAAAAGACAACAGATCTGCAGTAAACTTCTCTGGTAAGATTTTTAAGGTAATTGTAAAGTCATCACAGTTAAAGAAACATATTTTGCTTACAGAGCAGTGCCAGCAGAGTTGTTTCCCCCATTGTTTTCTCTCAGTAATGGTATTGAAACTTTCATCAGCTTAGGTTTAAATCCCTCCCCCATCCTGACTTGCTCTCTGCTGTGATGTCCTCACCATTTACCTACATTTACTCGTGCAAGTCATTGAAATTCAGGTGTTCTAATTACTTCCATGGCCATGGGTCCCTCAGGATCTCTCAGGAGCTCAGTGAATTCTAATGGTATCGTGATAAGAGTCCAATCATGCAATTTCCTCACTACTAAATATTGCATAGTAAACTGTTTGTTATAAAACCACTTGGTAATCACAACAACTCTGCCACAAAGTTTTAGGCCATGTAAAATAAGAATCCGCTGACCCTGCGGGGAGTTGGGCTTTGACCTGTAAAATGTAAAATCCAGTAAAAGAAACATCTTAATGCTTCAAAATACCAAGACATTTTGGACAATTTGGACAATTGGACAACTGGAACTCTGTCTGTGTAATTTGGTAAACCTCCACGTCTCTCTGCTCTCCATTCTCCGCTCTTCATCCCCTGTGTCACCTCCTGGCGTTTCTACCCTCCATATGTTTTTCCCTGCGTGTTATTCTGTGAGTTATGGTTTCGGGTTTTGTTTGTTATTAGTTTCCCCAGTTTAGGTTTATGTTTAGTTCTGTCCTCGCCACTCCCGTATTTGTTTGTTACTCCCCACTGTAGCACTGTCACTGCTGCAGCCGTGACACTGTCCTGAGAACCAAGAAAAAATTAATCTTTCCATTTAACTTTTCTTTTGATTTCCTTCCTCCTTGGAGGTAAAAAAGGCCACCCAAATTTATGAGATATCAATGGAAAGAACAAGATGTCCTCTATTTCGTACACCAGGATTTATTAGGGTTATTAGCTCAAATAAGTCAAAAGATATAGACCAAAAACAAATGTCCATTACAGAGGATGTAAATGAGCAGGCTGGCTCTCAGGAGGCTATAGTGCATTTATATGACAAGTTTTCTCTGTTTGTTTATAGTAAAGTTTAAAAAAAAAACATTTATAAAAGGTCACAAAGAAGAGAATACAAGAAAGTTAAAAACACAATCATGACACATTCTGAAAAACCATAAAAAAAATCAAGAGTCCTGTTAACCCCTGGGGTAAGGGCCCATGGAAGCCTTTTGGATTCGGAAGCACTCAGGGTTATTGTTCCTGGCAGTCTGATCCCAAGCTTCCAAAACTGTCTTGTGGTACATGGAATGCCACTTCTCTGGTGGGGTAGGAGCCTGAAATGAAATGGGTCCTGACTGTTGTGCATGCATATGTGCATATATTTATGTAATGTCGGACCCCGTCAAGAACACACAAGCCACTGTTGCGATGACAGCACATTTATTGTTGACAGCTTTTACTGTGGTTTAGCCCCGAAGGCAAAGGACACAGGCACTCCCGATCAGCTGTCAAGTCCGCGCACACACCCTCCTCGGCTGTCACTGTGAACATAAAAAAAATCCCAGTCAAACGCTCTTGCCCAGCATACCTGTTCATCCCACCTTCGTGCCCGCCCCGGGAGCTCACTGCGCCACCCCTCCTCTGCACCCCCCCCCCAGAGACCAAACTCACGCCACACATCGCCACCGCCCAACTGAGGCCGGGGCCCATCCAGCCGAACCGCCCACCGGATTGCCAGGCACTCTTTCTCCATGGCGCTGTACCGTGACTCCATTTCACCTGCACAAATGCCGCCTGGCACTGCTCCGTCCACTGGACCAGATCCAGGGGAACCCTTCCAGGTGAGATCATTTAAGCGGCTGGTCATTTCCGTGAACCCTGGCACGGTGTGTGCAGCTTTGCTCTCAGGTCCAGCACGTATTGAACTTCACTTTTTGTGGGGCTCGGACCATGCTCCCAGTTTTCCTTAATCAGGTCAAGCACCCCCCGCAGCTTCCTGCCGTACAATATTTCAAAGGGAGAAAATCCCGTGGAGGCCTGGGGCACCACCCGCACTGTGAACAACAGAGGGTCTAACCAGCTGTCCCAATTGCGTTCATCCTTGTGAATGAACTTACGGATCATGGACTTCAAGGTTTTATTCAGCCGCTCCACCAACCCGTCAGTTTAAGGGTGGTAGACGCTGGGCCGAATAGCCTTAATGCCCAGCATCCCGTTGGAAGAAAATTATAGGTTAACATCATTAGAAACACCCAGGCAGAGTTTTGGCTGAATTGTTTTATAGCTTTACTTCCATGTGTTCCTCATCCTGAAAAGCAAGCTGCAAGGACGTTAACTTCTCCCTGAAGACAAGAAATGCAGTTCCAAAAGTAACAACATGGCACGCCAAGAGACAACAGCAGTGTCCTGAGTAGTGAGCAGGTCCAGCAGCAGAAGCAAGGAAAACATCATCATCATTACTGGATGGATGGAGATGCGTTTGCCAACAAGCTGTAGCTTCACTGTGTGTGAATGACCTCTGAGAAAACTGTCTGAGTTTGACATTTGCCACGTTTGGAGTGAAATGGCAATGAAAGAGACAGTGGGATTGCACAGGAAAAAGCTGGAAGGAGGAACTGCCACTGGACTGCTACAAGTGGGAGATGAGACCACAGTGGAAGGAGCAGGGGAGGACATAGAGGAATGCTGTTGTTTAGTGTCCGAAATCAAATTGGGTTAGCAAACCTGGGGAGGAAAAACCGACTGCTTTAAGTGGGAAAACTGAGAAAGTGGTTTGGAGCACCGCAAAATGGGACCGGTACACACACAAACAGAAAATGCATTAATCCTACTAACACATACACACATACAATGAAGCTCATGAAGACCAGACGACATCTTAAGCATGTGTTTCTGTTTATCATCTTGTCCGGTTCACTTAGTGGGATGATAAGTGATAGGTAAACTAGTGGACTAGTATTATATTAGGAAACATGATTGAATTATAGCAGGGGAAAACAGAATGGTGGACAGGGGGTTTGAATGGGTGAAACTAATATATTATTGAGTTTCTTGTTTCTGATGTGTGGGGAAAGTTTTACCATGGCACACACCTGGTTACATGGGAAAAAACTCATTATCTGATAGGACATTAGTGTTGTGCTTAGTGGTGTGTGACTGATGGATGAATGTTTTGGGGATTAATCTGGCTAATGCATTTTGTTATCAAGTTGAACCTGCCAATTAGTTTTGGTTTGATTTACCCTCCTAAGATGAAGAGCATGCTTAGACTTGACTTTCCTAGGTCTTTTTATTTTTTACTTTCACAGTGCACTGAAAGTTTTGTTTGGTAATCTCTGTCATTTAAGCAGACCTGCACGATCAGAACTGAAAGCGCTATACAACATTTTGTTGGGAAACGATCGCAAACTGAGCTTCTCCAAATTAAAATGTGCTCTGGATAAAGTCACCTATGTGGGACACGATTAGATAGTAAGTCCTAAGTCCCTTGTCTAAAAGGATTCAGCGAGGTAATCCATTCTAAATTCTTTTTCTTTTTTGAAATGATGTCATATTGCTCGCAGTAGAAACTTGATGCGACACGAGAGGCTCTGCTATCAGCAATAATTTTAAAAATGGGGAACTGACTGGACTGACAAAAGCTTGACTGACTTGACACAAATATGCAAGATTGCACCTACCTCAACACAGACGTGACAAAAGGGTGGATGTATGTATGTATGTTTTTCTTTTTTGCAGGAGCAGGAGGATGACAAAGAACAGAGGAGGGGTAGACTTTAGGTTCATTTGAGAGTGTGTGGGCCCTGCAGACTTAACCCTTTAGCTGCTACTTGTCTATGGTACTGATTTTTGTGTGAAGGAAACTGTGTTTTTACTGGCTGCTTATTGGTTACGGTATCACACTGCATTGTTGGGAAAATGTTCAATGTTACAGTGGGAAAAATGTGTATACAATGTAAGCAGTGTTGGAAAGGTTGCTTTTAAAATGTATTCCACTACAGATTACAGAATACATGCCCCAAAATGTATTTTCTAATGTATTCCGTTAAGTTACTCAATGTGAGTAATATATTCTGAATTTAATATATTCTTTAGATTACTTAATATATTGTCATGCTTTTTACAACTACATCAATGTACCAATCACATTCTGCAAATTCTTGTTTGTTTTTCTTTACCAATTGGCTGTTAAACCCAACTTTCCCTGAATAAATAATATATTTACTGTAGAGGAGAAAAGACTTGGGTTTGTTAATATAAGATGTTTTGTCTGCTTAAAGATAATAAAAAAGCACCGTCTTTCCTTAACCATTTATTTTTATTTATAAAGCTGACAAGTGGAAGAGTATTAGAGAAACATAAAATGCCATTGAAAAGTATTTACTGTTATGGTCAGCAACATCACTTAGTTAAAATAAAAAGTAACCTTGCACAAGGGGAAAAAATAAATCAGCATTTTCAATGACTGCTTTCTTATTAGGACCAAAAAAAGCAATATATAAAATAATTCTCAAAAATGAAAAATATATTATTTTGGCATTTACTGTCAATATTATTCTTCCACCAATAATTTTAAATTACAAAAGATTTTTCAATACAACTCAGGTATTCAAACTTAATGTGACAATGAGAAATTGCATTTTAAACCTTACCCCTAGATCTAATTTTTAAAACAAGACAATATATGTTTTAATGCAACTCAGCAACATTACCTTATACCCATTTAACAAAGGCATGCAACAAGGAACCGTCCAAGGTGTCAGTGCTGAACTGCTTGGTTGAAAACCTTAAATGGCCCCAAAAATCCAATAATTGGCTAACAATTGAAGTAAACATATGAGGTGCTGCTTTTTGAATGCATGCCAAAAACCAGTTTTGGGGAGTAACGGAATACATGTATCGGCGTTACGTATTTAAAATACAAAATATGAGTAACTGTATTCCGTTACAGTTACTGTTTAAAAAGGTGGTATTCAGAATACAGTTACTTTTTTGAAATAATTGGATTACACGGCGGCCTTTTCCTGTTTCATATATCAGGCTATGCTCTCTCTACTTATGGTAATTCTACACTGGTGGAAACCCAAACAAAACACGCATTAAGAGGCTCTAATGTCTGTGTCTCAATCTCGCGGCCCATGTCACCTCTACTTGCGGCCCGCATAAAGACGTGAAGAAATAATTAAAAAAATTATTATTCAAAAAATTATTCATGATGAAGGCAATAGGCAGAGTGTTACAGGCATAGCCCTAAAGAATGTAGCCTCATGGGCAATGTAGTCCGTGCTGCAGGGAGAATGGACTGCCATACCCGTTATGTGTCTGTGAGTGCGAGGGAGGGAGAAAAAGGAGAGTGGAAAAGTATGAGTTGTCACCGACCAGAAACGGGAGATGGAAGCATGTAAATATAATAATAACCACTAGCCAAAAAGACTGAGACCCAGTTGTAAGTAAGCTATTAAGACTCGACTGTACACTGTGTTCGTGTTTTCCTCCGAAACAATAAGTTCCGTTGGAGCAGCCTTTCAACGCCTCTCTCTGTCTCTCGCTAGCAAAGTTGACCCAGACAACAAAGTAAAGCTAGTTTTGGGCTACGAGGTCGACAGGGAACCCGACATATTAGCCAGAGGTCCCTTTACTACGGTTCGGAGCCGCGGACCTGTTTTATATACGTGTGGAATAGTTTTCTATACGAGATTTCTGCAAAAAGTGCCACCTTACCTAATGTCCACCCTACTGTTACTCATTTTATATTAAGATTTAAAAATCTAGTTGGTATTGGTATGGCGAGTAACCTTCAGTAATAGTAATAAATCACACAGCAATAGTACATTCATGTAGTTGTAAACAGCATGAATAATATGTTAAGTAATCCAAAGGATTCAGAATACGTTACTTTCATTGAGTAACGTAACAGAATACGTTACAAAATACATTTTGAGGCATGTATTCTGTAATCTGTAGTGGAATACATTTTAAAAGTAACCTTCCCAACACTGCCAAAAACAAATACTAACAATACAAAATACTGAGGTTGCAAGCCCTATCTGCAAACAATACCAAGCAAACTACCTACATGTGTTCCACTTAGTCTACAGTCCAGTAAAGGCGGTTATAACGCAGCAAGAGCACCTGTTCAAAGTGTTTGTCTGACATGCGGTTACGGTGTGGGGTGAAAACAAGTCCTCCGTGGCTAAAGAGATGTTTGACAGGAGCACTTGACGGCAGAGTTGGATTGTATTTTAAGAAGAGGGCTCTGATCACTGGATATGCCTTTAATGAGGTCAATGTCTTATCTGAAACTTGAAGATACCTCTGTACCTCATCCTCCGCTGTAGAACTGGTCACCTGTGTACTCTGAAAACTGAAGAAGCTGTCGTCATCATCATGCTCTGGCTCATTTGCCACTGAGACATATCCAGTGGTGCTGGTATCATTAGAATGTTCTGTGTTGAGGAGACGAGCTTCTTGGACCATTGTTCTTTTCATGGATTCTCTCTCATCATCAGGAAGCCACCAGAGTCGAAATTTTGGGATGGTGGATGCTGCCATCCTTGGCTCATGGTAGGCTAATACAGCTGCAAATCGAGTGTCAATTGTTTTGATGATCGCTAAGAGGATGTGAGTTGAAAATTGTACTTGTGTCAACTTTTCAGATAACTTGGCTTTCAGACTGAGAAGAGTGGGAATCATATATCCGAAATAACAGTTCTTTTCCCCCTGGAGTTGGTTGACTGAGTAGGCAAGTGGTTTCAGAATGGCTGTATACTCTTTGAGAACCTCTGTCTCTTGAGGATGCAGTTTTGCCACCTTCAGTTGTTCACAGATTTCATTGAGCTTTCAGGTAGATTCATTAGCTTCTCAATTGCATGGTACTCTAGTCAAGCTAGTCCACCTAGTCAACACATGTCATTTGGGCAATTTCTTCAATTACATCAGAAGCACCTGATGAGCGATGAGCCTTAGTCCAGATTGGTTGCACATTTTGCCTTTGCACTCGTATATAATTTTCTAGAAACACCCTGCTGTGAAGCAGCTTTATCAAGGTCAGTCGTGGCAATGAGACTTAATGTGTGTGCAGCACATCGATGGTGTGGTGGCAAAAAGAAGTTTAGCTCCTCGTGTTCTTGCTCCTCCTCAAGTACTGTAGTGACATCATCATATAGTACATCATCAGTGTTTTCCAGATCATCTTCTGTTTCTGAATCTCCATATTGATCGAAAGCTTTTACAAAATTGCTCCCATTGTCTGTGACTGTAGCACTAACCTTCCCTTGGATTTGGAATTCAGCATGAACCTTACTTATTTTGGCAGCAATAACATCATAGGTGTGAAGGCCTCTTATCCTCTCACATGCCAGTGCAGCAGACTTGCGATCCAATGTGTCTGACTTGATCCAGTGACATGTGATGCCAATGAAATTTCTGTGATGCGCAGTCCAGATATCTGCTATTGTGCCAACATTTTGAGTATGTAGAAGAATTGCTTCCTTCATTTTTGGAAAGGTTTTCTCAATGTGAGTCATCAATGTTTTCCTGCACACAGGACTCCTGCCCCCACTTAGTCCTTCAACTATCTTACGGAATGAGGTGTTCTCAGCAGTAAAAAAGGGCTGCACTTCATTGACTATGAAGTGAAATACCAAGCAATTTACTCTCCTTTGGGTGATAGCTGGAGTGCTAAGGATGGCTTGTTTGAGAGGAGGAGGGGCTGTGTCTTTGCCACTTTGTTTATCACCATGATCCGATGTGTTTGCTTTAGGTAAACTGTGTATGACCCTGGGATGCATCCTCTGGAAAAAAAAAAAAGAGACAGACCAAAAGATAAAATATTGCTGATACAGAAATAGTTTTCTATACGAGATCACTGCAAAAAGTGCGGACTTACCTAATGTCCACTAAGGTTCGGTGATTGGACAAATATGTCGACTATCAACGATAGGTTGAGCCTTTCGCCGATATTTTTTACAAGAAACAAAACCTTTTACTTAAATAAAGAAACCCCAATGGTGGGGATGGAACCAAAGAAACTGGTTTCTTTTTCCACTTTAACTGTGTTTACAGGCCGTTCCAGTGTTTATGTCTTAGACACTCGACCAAACAACAAATAAGTTAAAACCAAAATGTCACTTCCAGCGATCATAAAAAAATTTCAGAGGTAAAGTTACATTTTTTGTGCAATTTGGTGCATCTCGAATAAATAAATAAATAAATGAATAATCCAAAAAGTAGCTATATTAATACAGAAACTCCAACAAGAAAAGGTAAAATATTCCCTCCAAACAAAACTTTCTATTTCTGTTCTAAATGCACAAATCAGTCCGTGCATGATTACATTGCTCCGCCCATTAAAAAGTCACCTGCGCGAATATGTTGGTTATTGTCATTTGTTTGACTGACGATTCTCGGTTGGAAAATTTTTAAATCTCGCCCAACCTTAATGTCCAACATACTGCTAATGATTTTGGTATTGCTTTCAGAACTACACATGATCCTTTGCAGCTAGCAGGTTATTATTATTACGGTATTATTCCTTTTACGGCAGCTTGTTGACTACATGATATACAGCAGCACCTCTGGAATCTGTTGACCTAGGCCTGACCTCCAGAACGCTCCACTGCTAATGTTTTTCCCTCTAAGGGTTTTGGCATCACGCAGACAGACATAAGTGACAATAAAGCACGATGTGCTTGGGATGATCCATGATTTGGGCAAATTATGGCAACAGTAGTGTTTTAATGATTTGGGGAAAATAAACTCCACATGACACTTGTCTCTGTGGTGCTGGATGCGTTATTACTCTTATGATCTACGGTTGCTTGCAAATGTGAAGTTTGTATTAACTTACAGATTTTGTTTTCTAGGCGATAAACTTAATGTAACACGAGAGGCTCCACTATCAGCAATAACAGGGTGAGTGCTGAGTATTTGTATATGTGTGCATGAGGGTGGGAATGCACGTTTGTGTCTGTGTGTGCCTGTTTGTCTGTGTCTATATGTCAGGTCGGGTCTTAAACTCCACCTCTCCGGTAACATCTCAGGCCCTCCAAAGTATGGAGGCCAATCTCCCCTCACCACACTCCCTGCTGGTGGCTAATGCCCTCAGGAGTCGGTGCGTTGGTGGTTCTTGGTGTCCGGAGCTGGGCGCTCAGGTATGTACCAGCTCACTCCCGGTGGCTGCATGGAGGGACCTGCCGCCTGTGGCTCAGTCGGGCCTCTTCTGGGGTGTGGGGGGCCCTCAGGCCTCTGAGCCTGCAGCTCGGTTCACTCTGGCACAGCTGGCTGCCGGCAGAGCCCGTGGGCATGTCACTGCAGCCCCCTCTGGCTTCTGCTCCGTGGCTGCTGGGTGACCCCTCATCTGGGGCTCTCCTCAGCTCTTCCCAGGAGGGTGGCACAGATGCCCTTCCGGTGGTCCTCCTTGGGCTCTCGCACTCTGGGGCCTCTGGATGTCTGGGGCCTGGATTTCCTCCATGTCTGCTTCATACCCTGGGGGACAGGGCCGTGGCTCCCTACACCCTCTAGCAGATCGTCACATGGAGAAACCTTCTGAATACAAGCGCGCTGACCCACACAGGTGTGCACATGGGTGTTCACAGACACAAACTATACCTTTCTTGGCTGCTACCTCAAAGCACATTGTGCGCTGTCGATCTTGTGTGCTGCACAATAACATTCAATATTTAGTATTTACTGTTATTTACTGTTATTTACTGTTAGCTAGACTAATGCGATGGTGCTGTGTTTATTATGTTGCTCTCTTTTTTTGCTCGTTTTCTTTTTTTTTTCCTCTCAACAGGTGATCCGGGAGATTCTTTTTCCTTTTTAAGTGTCCTTTCTCACTGTCCCTCTTCCCCTGTTTTTGTTTTCCTTTATTTTTCTTTCTCCCTTTCCTGTCCCCCAGCCATGTCTGTTCCATCTGTAACAACTGAAAATAAAATAAAATAAAATAAAATAAATAATAACAACAAAGGTCGATCAAATGGACCAATACGGCAAGGCTGTGATGATCCACTTGGTGAAGTAAATCCT
>VUQG01045570.1:0-15014 GCA_015106755.1 Etia nguti
GGGGGCCTAAGGGTACATATTTCGCCATCTTACAATGCTGTGATTGCAGCCATTCCCCAACTCTGTGAATGGTACTCATGGCCATTGATCAGTGGTTTTTGATCAATGGTCATGAGAATTTGCATCTTAATGATGAAGGAACTGACCTCCCAGCCCATTGTTCCTTCAGTGGTGCTAGTTTCAGTTATTATGCAAATGTACTGTTTATAAGATTGGGGAAACCTGCAGTCAGCTGAGACTGAAGAAGTCACTTGGATGAGTGACGAACATTTCTCCCACTGTTTAAATTATACAGCTTGTTGAAGACTGATGGCAGCCATTCTATTTTACATGGAAGCGATACCTGGAGCAAACAGGGTGAGTCTTAAGGTCGGCACAGGGTGTGCTAGACCACATTAATTTCAAGGCTTTTGTAACATTTTTTAGATTGAAAGTGAAATAATATAAAATATTGTATTAATTTTTGAAAATATAATAAGATATTTTCATAAGCCAATAAGAATGTACATGGGCCATTAAGCTATGAGCCACTAACCTGAGGGTTGTGAAGTTGGACACTGAATTATTATTTATATGAATTAATGTCTACACCAAAAACAAAAACTTGCCTCCTATTAAATCACAAAGCCTCCCAAGAAGACAGAGTAAAGATACATTTTTTCAAGCATTAGTTTAGATTACATGTATATCTTATTTGATTTGATTTGACCTTGGACTGTACATGAGATTACTGATATATTTTGTTATGTTTTCTTTAAAAAATTAAATTTCAGTACACATACAATCAAAGGGTTTTTTTTTTTTTTTGACAGATGTGAAGTTAAACTTCAGAACATTGCAATTTCTAAAATGGAACCAATAAGCAGTTCATTCTTATTCTAAGTCCATTAATAAGACAAAAGTATTTCCTATCTGAATACTTGACTAATTGATGGAATAATCAATAGATTACTCAATTACTAAAATGATCAATAGCTGCAGCCCTAGTGTAAATTACTGGACGAATCCAGTGTTGTGTGTGTATTTTGTTTTTACATAGTCTAGGCCTAGTAGTTTTGTGATACTACAAACCTGATCCTCTGCACTGGAAATATTACATCCCCCCTGTAAAATTAAATGGAAATATCAGTGAATGGTGAAAAGTTTGGTGATGAATGCTTGGTGGAGAGGTCGTGTGGTTTTCTCTGTCATGCTGTATTTAAAAAATTCATGAATGTAGCTTATGGATGGGACCTTGGTGTTCACAAGCTCTGTATTTTATATTTGCATTTGAAACCACTTTTTCATTCGTTATATGAAGGTAAATTTCACATGGCTTTATTAAATACATAAAAGTTATTGTGCCAAAACCCCCAGCTGATTTTGATGGACGTGGGAACGTTTTCTAGATTGGATTGACTGTATATGGAATGACCCTGCACTAAAAAGCTGGTAATTTTCTTGCCTTTGTTTGTAATAGAAAGTCAAAGTATCTTGGCAGCACTATTTGGTATTCACACATTTAACATTCAGCCTCAGCATGCAGGATACTGATGGTTTTGAAGATTTCAGCATTGAATTTTTCCAGCAAGGATCGCTGGGGTTCAAAACTGGCTTGAAACAGTTTTAAACAGTCGCATAGCAACAGCGAGTCAGTTTTAGCGTTTTCCAGAGGAGCCAGCAGAAATTTGACAAACAACACGTAACAGCCAACCAGGGAAGGCACACAAACTGTTGCACCTGAAGCTTGACAGATGTTGACTACCCAACACCAACAGGAAAGACGTCTTTGCGCTGTTAATGTTTTCCCTCTTTCTTTACACCACTTCCTCTTTCTCATTCCCCTTCTCCTTCTATTCTTTCTGGGTCTCCACCCTTCATCATCTTCTCCATCATCCTCCACACCTCTTAATCCAAAGGCTTTTCAGGGGGGTGAACTAATCCATTGCACACTTTCTTAAAATAACAGATGGAAGAACAACTAAAGTGGAGATGAAAGTACAGGCTGCTCTCATCTGCAGAGGGCAGACATCTGACGAAGGCCCAAAGTAAAAACCAAATTAGATGAGAATCAGCTGGAGTACATGCCCTCTGTCAAAAGCCTGTCACAGCAGGGGTATTTTTAATTTAGCGACAGAAATATCTCACGTGAGAGGAGGAAAATGAGGTGAGAGGAGAAGATGTGATGATGAATCTGAGCAGTTGTGACGTAAAAAGGTATTTTTAGAACATCAGGAGTGCGAAGAATTCAACCGTGAACTTGTGAGAGGGGGGTGCCTGTGGGTTCACAGTGAACGTTCAGTCAGTAAATACGTAAACAAGCTTCATCAGAATAGAAATGAGCTTGGAAGTGGCACTGAATTCTGCCCACAGTTCATGCATGAACTTTTTGTACCTCTGCTTTGAAGTCTGGATCACAGATTATTGCAGAACATGCAAGAAAAAAAAAAGCAGACGTGCTTTTTACGTCAGGCAAAAATGGGCTGCACCGGCTGTAGATCCTCAGCTAATAAACACTGAAACAGAACCTGTTAAAATCCAAATAACAGGATCTTCTTCTAATTAAATATCTGTACATTTTTCAATAAAACAAAATAAACCGCTCCATTTCATCTTAAAACTGAGCACCTATGTGCTCATCAAATCAATAAATCCCTGTTTTCACTTTTATTATTATTCCACATGAGCAGCAGGGTTGTGCTGATGGACAGTGATGTCAGGGATTGGCAATGGTCAAAGTTAATGGCTGTAGCTCGCCAATCAAGGCAAATTTGATTTGAAAAAACAGGAAGACATTAATGGCCAGTGAGTTGACTGACGTGTGGTTAAAAAATGTACCTTTGTGTAAGGAGGGGACAGTGAGACAGGTGTGATATTTTAGATAAGAAAGAATAAAACACAGTGGAACTGTATGTCTTTATGATTTATGCTTCAGGGGGGAAATCTACACAGTAGTAATTACAGTAACGCCAGCACAAGCATAAATACAGGCAACGACGTCGGCCACTTACATGGGTTATGTCGTAGGGTCTACAAAGATTGTCAGCAGAAGTCTAAATCAGGTGTACATTAAAAAAATGTAAGTGCTGGCAAATGTCATGACTTAATAATGTTATTGCTGTTCACCTGATACCTGGCCACTTACGATCGCTTACCACGTTGGCTAAATCAGTCGGCATTGTACGCCAGCTTGCAAACGTTTCTCCACTTTGAAGTGAGAGAAAAACTCCTGGTGTGGCTATTTCACTTTCACCAAGCTGCGGTTTGTTGAGCCACACATCATACATTACACTGACTGGATGGTGCTACCATAATGGTAGGCCCCTCTGCTTCCTGGCGGCAATGCTATCAATCATCAGCAATGCCACAGGGGGCCGATAGGACGATTGGGCTATGGAGCAAATCGCCCAATCCTAATGAGCAGTCACCTTCACTGCCCTCATGTTTCTTTTAGCAGGATCTCATCTTTATTGTTTTTCTCTGTTCTGTTTCCCTGTCCGTCTTTCTGTGTGTGTCTGTCTGGGCATGGGTCCAAATTCCAACCTTTCTGCCAGTCAACTGGCACACCTGACACTCATCCATCTGTCCATTTGGAGTGTTTAAATCCCACCTCAACTCATCAATCCTTCTATGTGGTACTACCACTACAGCTTCTAGTTTCCGTGTATTAGCTTCTGCCTCCCCACTACTTTCTACATTTGTAAGGTCCCACACTCCCAGGGCTCATATCCCACTGCAGATTTATGAGAGAGAAAAAAAACTACTTTAATTTTTCAGCATCTTTTGGATTTAAAGATCATTGCTTTTCTCTCTTTTTTTGACAGGTTTACTTGATACATGTTCAGGTATTGTGGCTTTCTTTAGCTAAATAAAGAGGCACAGGGCAAAGTGAGCTTTATTCCCTGCCCTGATCATCTACTCACTAAAGGAAAAGCATTAGAGTGCTTTTTGATTGAGAGAATCAAATTACAGCCTTCAGCAACTGTTCGGTGAATCAATTTGTCTAAAAAATTGACAGAAAATAACGGGCAAGGCAGTTGTGCTAGCTCCTCCTACTAGAGAATTGTCTGCTTTCCTGTTGGCTGAACAAAGCATCTGGAGGCATCACCTTAAACAGGAGGGAGAGAAACTATTTTTCTACATTTAATAGATGAAATGATACACTTTCATAAAACTCAACTGTTAGACTAATCAATAACGCTTATTTGCTGCCCTAGAATTGTTCTCCCCTGATTAGATATTTTTACTAACTTGCCTATGACCAAGCAGTATCAGCAGCAATACTGGAATAGAGAATTAAAGGAGTCTTTAAATAGCATGATGATGGTATGTGTGATGACAGTGGTATCCTTACAGGGCTCCTCTTCCCTGACAGGTCATGACCACAAAAGGATAAAAGCTGCTCAGTTTTTCCCTTTCAGCAACTCAACAGGAAGTTATGACCCAGGGGCGACTTCTTTAGGTTCCCTCCTGAATCAAGGTTATGCTTACACCAGGAAACTGAACATGGGCTCTTTCTTGCTAAGTGGGCTAGGTCAGTCAGCCGTACAGCACTCCATCACCATCACAGCCACTCACAGCTGCTGAATACATCTGGACCTCTCTTTGAGTATGTTCTTCCTTTAAAACACAAGCATGCAGGTAGGCAGTACAAGAAACAGAATTTACTAACTGACAATCAGTTCTTGGAAGCAATTGAAGATAATGACCTTGCTAATAAGAGTAATCGCAGTACCCACTCACTTCAGCTACTCCATATTTAATTATGCTCAACCTTTCCATCCATCTTTCTTTCCACCTGTGTTCTCATCGCAAAATGAAATTATGATTATGGAACCTGATCATAATAATCACATGAAAAGGTTAACGATGGGGAGGGTCGCTGCATCTGCTTTTCAGTGTCAACAGTAAGTGGTCATTTCAATGTACATGCAATATCATTCAAGATACATTAATGAAATACAACTATTTTCAGTACACTTTTATGGACTGAAAATAAATGTTCAATTAATGCAGTGGTTTTCAAAGTGGGGGGCGCGCAGAGCCATTGCGGGGGGGCGGTATGAATAAAAAATAAAGAACGCTTGGACACTGCTAGCATAATGGACAGGTTTATTGATGGGGCTCCCACACAAAGGCAAAGTAGAAGATGAAGCATCGCCAAATATGTTTCCAAACCAACTTACCTCCAAGCCAAAGACTAGAAAATATGATGAAGCATATTTTGCCTTTGGCTTCACCTGCACAACGGTGGTGCCAAGGTAGGTCTCCCCAGCAGAATTTGTTTCCCCTGCGTCGGGAGCACGCGCTGGGCTGTCCAAATCACTGACAAACAGTGTCCCACATTCTTGATTTTTAGTTCACAAACACAAAAACTAACTACTCGTGACATTTTGGAGATGTTAGCTCTTTATACAGTAAAGTTACAGGAGGATACAAATAGTATCAGGCTGATCCTGCCACAATTTGTTCCCCTGTCAAAATCACGGACAAACAGTATCCCACAGTCGTTTATGTTTTTAAACCCATTTTGCACAGAGAGGCATTTTTGGAAAAATGTGTTGAATATTATTACGCAGGAGGAAAAAAAAACAACTACACGTAAAATAATTACACAATAAAGATGGTTTGTTTTTCCACACGTGCAGTTTTGAAAAAATATCTCTGTCCACATGTAAACGCAAAAATAGAAGTCAAACCGAGAACAGTGATCCAAAACGCTGTTTACGTGTGGATGAACAGCCCAAACGCATAGAAAAGCTGCGTTTTCTAAAATACCTGTGTAGGTGTGGACGGAATGTAAAAGAGTTAGCAGATTATTTAATTGCTACCTGTAATTTATTGCAATTTACTTTTATTTGTTTGGAGGTGTGAACTAAACTGCAAAGGAGGTTGAAAGCAATAAATGTGTGTGTGGTTGGAGGATGTGTTTGTGCTGAGGGGGGCGCGAAGATTTTCTTGTAAAACAAACGGGGGCCTAGCAAAAAAAGTTTGGGAACCACTGAAATAGTGCCACATGGGCTGCACACTAAAACACTTTGTTTGACAGTGAAAATTTTAACTGTCATGTTAATGGCTTGACAAAGAAATTGAGAGGCTGTAATATTTTAGTGAACCATATTATGTATGTAGATGATGGTGTGGTCTCCAGCAGCTCCTTCACATGTATGTTCTGCTTATGATGTGCAGCATGATGTCAGATATGCCTGTAAGAGCGCTGTAATATTTTGTAGAACCAAGAAGGACAAACATTAAAGCTTTTCAGAGTTGAAACTGTCAGATAATAATCTTACTGTTTGTAACAAGGTCAAGTATCTTGGACATCTTATTATAGATGAAATTACAGACAGTGGGGATATTTCTAGGCAATGTCAGATGAAGTATGCACAAGTGGGCGTCCGTGTAAATTTAATATAGAGTGAAAATATTTTTATTTAGAGCATATTTTACACCAGTGTATACAGCCCTTCTAGGGGGTGAATTAGAGGAAAGTGAGTAATTTGAAACTTCATATAGCTTATAATGATGATTTTAATGAGGTTATTATCAAATAGACCGAGATTACTCAGTCCAAGTGAAATGTTAAATGTATGCATTTTTTTGGGAGGCTCAACACTTCTGAGAATGAGATCTTAATGGATGGAAATTAGTTTTGTTTCTATGAACTATGAACCTAGAATAAATAAAGACTGACTAAAACGTTTATTATTTGCTGGTCAATTCCAACATTCAAGCTATACACAAAGTTTTAAACTATTCTGCATTAATTTTTTTTTGTTTTCAGCTAAACTCATGGATGGTATTGTGTCTAAGGGCTCTTTAGATCACTGATATCAATCTCAGACACCTGTCATAATTAGTTTGCCAGGTGAGCCCAATTAAAGGAAAACTACTTAGGAAGCGCGCCACAGGTTTCAAGCAATATGGAAAAGAAAAAGGATCTCTCTGCTTCATAAAAGTGTCAAATAGTGCAATGGCTTGCTATGAAAACAGATATTTCACAAAAACCAGCGTGATCATCATACTGTGAAGAAATTTGTGGCTGATTCAGAGCACAGACAGGCTTGTGCAGATAAAGGCATAATGAGGAAGGTTTCTGCCAGACAAATTCATTGGATTAAGAGAGCAGCTGCTAAAATGCCATTACAAAGCAGCAAACAGGTATTTGAAGCTGCTGATGCCTCTGGAGTCCCACAAACCTCAAAGTGTAGGATCCTCAAAAAGCTTGCATTTGTGCATAAACCTGCCATTTGGCCACCTCTAACCAATACTCACAAGCAGAAATGGTTGTAGTGGGGCCAGAAATACATGAAGATTAATTTTCAAACAGGCACTGATACAGTGCCGTGCAACCCTGGATGTTCCCGATGGAAGGAGTAGTAGATGGCCCCTACGTCTCAACAAGGCTGTGATGTCAGCAAGGAGGTGGTGGAGTCATGTTTTGGGCCAGAATCATGGGGAGAGAGCTGGTAGACCCCTTTAGGGTCCCTGAAGGTGTGAAAATGACCTCGACAAAGTATGTCGAGTTTCTGACTGACCACTTTCTTCCATGGTACAAAAAGAAGAACTGTGCCTTCCATAGCAAAATTATCTTAATGCATCACCATGCACCATCTCATGGCATAAAAGGAGGGACTTTCATTATAAACTTAAAATTTAGTCAAAATATTGTATATATGTATTTCTAAAGCTCTTACTTACTACATACAGAGACATGTGACAGAAGCCATCAAAAGAATTGGAAGTCGATGTCGATGATGACCAGTTTCAGGGAAAACCTGTGGAAATGGTGCACTAAAGGTTGAATGAGGACTTAATGGAGGGTGGGGAGAGATGAAAGATGCCAGGGGAGGCTGTGTGCTGCACAGGGCTGCACTGTACTACAGTAAGTGCAGGTGGAGGTGACAGATTGTGGTTCCGGTCTACTGCTGAGAGGATGCCGGCAGGTTTGGGCTAGCTGCAGCTTTGTTTGAGCCAAGTCAGTGACAGGCCTGCTGGGGAATAATATAGTAAGCTGTATTTAATGCATAATAATCTAAACTGCATACATGAGATTAAGATGATGGAATATCGGCAGTTTTTAAATGCAGTCCAAGTCTAGGATTGACAAATCCCAAAGCTGCAAAAAAAAAAAAAAAATTGAAAATGTAAGGTGCAAATTGAACCAAAGACTCAAGACTCAGTATATATTTCTGCCTCACTCTCTCTCTCCCCCATCTGTTTCTCTGTCCACGATCTTGCTACCGCCTCCTACTCTGAATGTAAACCTCTCTCTGATTCTCTCTGTCCATCACTTTGGTCTCTCTTGGCAGTTGATTAGCGTCTGTCCACCCTAATCTTCTTCACGGAGCAGAGAAGTGGCTTTTTAACATTTCTAACATTCACACACAAGCAATTAATTCACACCATTGGTAGGCATGTAGTGTGCAGTTTGAGCATATATTCACTATTCATAAAATCATGGTGATGATTGTGATTATCATGCTGTAAAGCAGTGTTAATTTCATTGATCAATAATTTTCACCATCTAACACAGAAATAACTTTTTTCTGACAAAAACAAGACGATAACTAACAAACTTTTTCTCGGATGCTCCGTGTTCATCGTGAAAAAGGGACAAAATGACAAAAAAGAGGACGCATTTGACATTTCATGTTAAGGAAAATAAGACGCTCTGTAAACTGTGTGGAGCAACTCTCACCGGTAAAAACACTTAATCAGCTTTAGATTTAGTCCAATAACTATGATGATTAGTTGACTAAACTAAAACTAGGTTAAAACTAAAAGAATCTCTAAGTCTAAATGAACTAAATTATGTTTTAGTGAAAAGACTAAAACTATTGCACTGTAGTATAGAGCCTCCCTGGTCACCAGGGAACCCCCCTGATGGTGCCTCTCTGTGAATAAGCTAGCAGCGGAAAGTAGCTTCTATATTGTATAGTTACAGTACACTCTCTTGCCTTATGCCAAGTTTATAGGAAGTCTATGCATGTGGCAGTGAGCCATGATATAACTTGTACTTTTTTCACGAAGGACAGGTAGCTCAAGCATGTCACTGTTCAGTTTCCAAGTGTTCGCTGTTTCCTCATAAACAATCTGTTGTTTGATGACGATTGAAACACCAAAATACAGTATGACATATTCCACTGTAACAACAGTACAAGAAAACTAAAACAAGTGTTTTGGTTTGGGTTTTTCCACCTAAATGTTCTAAACTTACTGAGCAAGTACAGCGTGAAAAACATTCATCTAAATCAACACCAGTCTGACTCAGTCTGAAATACTCAACTGTGAAAAACAAAAGAAATTTGATTTTTTTTTTTTAATTAATTTTTAATAAGTCATTTAATAAGCATGTAGCAGTCACAGAGGCTGTTTAGTCAACATTGCTGTTAGGCGTGTGCGTCAGCAGCCACGAAGAAACGCCGCCAACGTCAAAACAGACCTCAATTAACATTTACAATTACCATCGAGAACAAATGGACTACCAGATGCTTTGACTCAACAATTCAATTACTGTTTCTTACTGGTAACGGATTCATTAAAGGTCAAGACAGTGCCATAATTATGCGAGAGTTTAGTAAAAGGAGACAAAAAAGACATCTTTCAAAGGTTAACTATGCTGTCTGTGTCATTTGTCATGTTTAATAAGGCCAGTACAAGAAGGCATGGTTTGTTTAATTAAGGGACTGTAAATCATCAGATGCTAAACATGATAAAAATGTGGCACCGATGGAGATAATTACTGTCCAGTACCGGAGTGCTGGATCATTAGGACGTACTTTAAAAAACCTTTAAAGCGGTGTTTTGGGGGCACTGTATGAGTTGTTATGTGTAAAGTCAGAATACCGCATTGTTTAAATGAAGCTTCACAAAAACTCCTAGCAGACCTTTAGACGCTTGTCTAAAGATGTGCTAGGAGTCGACTGATGCCATACTTTCAGTGCCATGCAGATACTTGCACTGAAAAAGTACCTTTGATTGATGCTGATGCCTTCACCGTGGTTGTTAACGGTTCAGTTTCTCTAACTGAAAGATTTAAATGCAGCTTCAGATGGCATAGAACAAAAAGATTTGCAGTGTGTGAGACATGGGTCTGGATTCAGATATAATTATCAGATGGATTTAAGTCTGAGGATTTGAAGGTTCGGTCTCAAAGGATAAGAGGTAATGTCTTCCACATGTCTTCCACATGCTGATACTCGCATATTAATAAGCGTGTAATACAAGACGCACACACAGTCACAAGTGTGAAATTTGATCAACCACGCATATGCTAGGAAATGACCTCCTACAGATCAATATCTTGGACTCATACAAAATTTCTAAAGTCCATTCAATTACCTGTGGACTGAGAAAAAAGGACACCACACGCCTCTGTGAGACATCAGTGGAATCAGTGATTTATAATTCATTGCCACCTATTAAATCTGTGATCAATTAAGGGCACAGTGAATGGAGCTGGCTGTAATGACCGCCGATGCCTTTAATACAGAATAAGGTGCCCACAACTGGTCACGAGTTAATTATGACTGATCTGAAAAAGGCATTAGTTGTAAAGATTTCCGAAGCTTAATAATTGATGAAGAAACGCTTTGAATGGCACGGGGGTGTGCATAAACAGTCAGATCAATGCCTGCTCTGCGACGAGCTAAATTTAGACTCCCCTTACACTCAGTGCCACAATAGCGGTTTATCAATATCATTTATTAAAATCGGTGACAGGCTGGACTCCCGGCTGCAGAGAAAAGGGGGCTTTCTGGATGCTCACGAAGCGTGAAATCACCTGGTGAGTGTGGGGATAACACAGACGAATAAACCCTGAGTGGGAATATTAATCTTAGGAAAACATCTGTCCTTAGAGAGGGAGAGAGAGCGCAAGCTGCTGCTGACTCATTCTCTCTTTCTCACCCTGTCATCAATGCTTCATCAAACATCCAGCTTCTTTCCCCAACTCCATTTGTTTTTGCCCCTTTGGTTGTTGTTTTTTTTTCCTCTTCATTTTTTCCCCATCTGATATGGCCCAGTAATGTGCTTTCATGTTTCAGTAAACATTTGCTGGGTACACAATATTCTTTATCCACAGAAGTGGAACTCTGCTATAAACCCTAGAGGTCTTTTTCTTTCCCCCATTATGATAGCATAGCCTTTGCTTTGTTTGGGAGTGATATTATGGAAATGAAAGTAATCAATAGTTAACATTCAAAAAAAAAAGAGAGAGGTGAACACTTTCATCCTTGCAACCCTAAAAGACACGGAGGTCAAGATGTGTCAAGTGTTGCGTCTAAAAACTCTGCTTTAAGCAAGGGAGAAAAGAACCAGGATTAAAACATAAGAAGCTTTATATCTTCTTTAAAAAACAAGGTTGGAGTGGGAATATAACACACCGTGGAGCAAGTCAACATCTACCGAAGCAGAGTGTCACGACTTTTTCCATTAGGCAGTGACACACAGACACCTGAATGACTGAAGGAGAGAAATACTAAAAGCCTCAAATCTTAAATAAAACCCTGTTTTCAGTCGTATCACATTATAGCCTTTTTTTCCTCTGTAGAACAAGTTCATACAGTTCCATAGACTAGAGATGTACTAATTCGAGAAGCCTGAATTGAAAGCGACGTCAGTTATACCGAAGATCAGAGCGCTCTGTGCGATTATGGGGATTAATGATGATGCTTTGACATTGTCAGGTGGCCAGAATTAAGCACCACATGATCAATAATTTATAAAGATAATAGACAGCAGCTGTAATATGTTTCCACTGAACATCTCACCCTAACAAGGACGAGCAGAGGTGAATGGATGGATGGATCTCACCCTAACATCAACTGACAAGTTAATTCATTTGTCATATGTTTGGGGAATTTTCCATTTTAATCAAAATGTGTTCACATTGTAACTGACCATAACCCACAATATATTTACGTGTAATTTATTTGTTAAAAGTGATTAAAACAAATACTGTATATGTAAAGATGGTCACTGTTACGGCTCTGTCAGGGCCTGTTGTGATTTTGTCTTTCCAGCTCTGGGTGCCAGGCTTCTGTGAGGCTGACTCTGCTCAGCAATTAAGTGAGAGTACCTAAGGCCAGAGAGAGAAGAGGGCCAGAGAGGCTCCGTGTTGGAGCTTGTGAGGAGGGTGTTGATCATTTAACTATTTATGACTTGCTCTTTCTGTTTAAAGGACCAGCTTCTAGGTTTTGTTGTGTTTCTTTCTTTTGATGGGAAAAGCAGCTAGACCACCTACTTTAATTATTTAATGAAAAAAGTGTAGTGTGTAGTGTGTGAAAAGAGTAGTTTCCAAAGTGCCTTACTGTCTTTGCCTTTTTCAACCTGGACATTTTTTTTTACTTCCCCACATCCCCTGGACTTCTTGGAGACTGTAACAGTCAGCTTTACTGCGTAGACGACCCTTTTTAAAAAAAAAAAATTGTTTAATAGTTTTAATAATTTAGCCAGAAGTGGAATTATCAGGCAATGCTACTTAGCTTGTTTAGCAAGGCAGGAAAAGAAAACAGAGCACAAGTGTCTTGGAAGTTCTGGTAATACATTCAACATCAGCATAACTCTAAGCCTTAAAACTTCAAAATCCTCCCCTTATTTGATAAATGAGGAATTTAGCTACTGAGTTATGTAACAGCCTGTAAACATGTCTGTTTCTACTGTGAAGTTAGGGATCTTACCACTGGGTGTAACCATAGACTATATACAGGGGTGCGCATAACTGGTACGCAGGTACGCACGCGCGACAAAAATTAGGAATGCGTAGTGATACTTGCGTTACCAAGCACTTTTGCGTACTTGACCATCTCATTTAACCTTACATGTTTTGCTTGTCACCATCTAAATGTCCAAAAAACAACAGACATTTAGCAGCTTCTTTGGTGTGCCGCCACCAGCTAAGAAATGCCAACCGGAGCCAGAGCCGAAGAAAAGACTTTTTTCGGAAAAGTGGCTCCAAGATGTGCCGTGGCTTGAAGCTAACAATGAGTGCACTGAAATGTGGTGCAAGATTTGCTGCTCACGTCCTCATCTAGCAGACAAATCAGGTGCATTTTTTAAAGGCTCAAAGAATTTTAACCAGCCTTTATTTGACAAACATGAAAAAAGCAAGGAGCACATGAATGTGGCGCAAGTCATTGCTAATAAACAAGCTAGCCGAGAAGAAGCGTCCAGTCGTCCACTTAACAGATGGCAAGACAAGCTAAATGAAGACCAGCGGCAAGCTCTGTTTAATATTTTTCTCCTCGCCTTCAGTAAAGCTAAACACGCACGCCCCATGTCTTCATATTCTGAGGATATTCCTTTATTGAAGCGGCTAGGAGTAAATGTCGGAAGTGCGTATCATTCACGTGAAGGGGGCACACGGATCGCGCAGAGCATCCCTCACACCATCAGCGGGGAGTTACAAGCCAAAGTGCAGTCTGCCGATTTTTGGGGGCTGCATTTTGATGGATCTGAGGACATCACAAAAACTGAGCAGGAAATCGTTTACATTGTGTCTGTGTCCAGGAACGGAGAGTTTACATCGGACTTTCTTGAACTGATTGAACTGGGTGCTGACCGAACTGCACAGGCCATAACAGACAGACTAGTGAGACTTTTCGAGGACACAGGACTGGATGACTGGACAACAAAGTTGGTCGCTGTGTGCACAGACGGGGCTGCTGTCAACGTAGGTAAGTACAGTGGCGTTGTGCCAAAACTCCGGAAACTTGCTGCAGTTGGAGACTCAGCAATGCCTTCTGTCAAAATCATTTTAAAGACCACATTCATTAGGTTTCAGAAGGAAAAGCTGATCATTGGAGAATGTAAGGATGAACTCATGGTGGCAATTGTCAGTTTACCCTTCTGCTTGATAGTGAAAGCCACTACAGCGCACACACTGTTTCTAACTCTGATGCTGACAGAGACAAACTTACTCAGGGGGTTAATTGAAGAGTTTGAAATCAGATATGACTCCCTCAAGTCATGTGATCATTTCTTAGTATTTGATCCTTCAACATGGCCTCAGGAAATGCAAGTCCTCCACAGTTTTGGAAACACAACAGTTTGCAGCATTCTCAAGAAATATGAGGTCATCTTGCAACTTGACAAAGACACCACTGTGGATGAGATTAAAGCAGGCAGGAAAACGCCTGGGAGCCTCTTCTGTGTATGATTTGGTCCAAATAGTAAATACAAGTAACCCAGGTGCTTACTCCAACATCAACAAGGTGGTTAAGCTGACTCTTACACTGCCTTTAAGCAGCGCAGCTTTTGAGAGGGGATTTTCACATCTCAACTTGATAAAAACCAAGTACAGATCTCGTCTGACAAATGCTCATCTCTCAGTCCTCATGCACATTCATCTGTCAAAGCAGACCACAGAGACATTTGACCCAAAGCCAGCTGTTGACCTGTGGCTGGAGACAGCTAACCGGAGGCTCAACCAAGAACATTTTTCGTAGTCCTGTGAATGCAACATAAGGCTGTTGCATTAAGCTAGACAAAGCAGAGCAAGACACACAAGCTATACAAGCCTTTTATGTGTTTTGCTCTCAACCAAACCAGGTGGAGTGTGTGTTTGTTTCTTGGAAACTGTTTTTTCTGTGAATCTGGATCTGATCCCGAAGTTGGTACCGGATACTGACACTGGTTTATTGTATCACTGTAAAATTGTAATAAACCTGCCAGCTGTTCAATGTTCAATTCTCTTAAATTTATTTTACTCCTCTCGAATCTAGTCTATAAGCCTAGCCTAACTATACTAAGCATGTGTTACAATAAAATTAAAACAGAATTTTGACCTTGCAGTGTTGATATGTGTGCATTCTACAGGGTGGGCCATTTATATGGATACACCATAATAACATTGGAATGGTTGGTGATATTAAAGTCCTGTTTGTGGTGGGTGGTGACCATGGTGGCCATTTAGAAGTCGGCCATCTTGGATACAACTTTTGTTTTTTCAATAGGAAGAGGGCCATCTGACACATCAAACTTATTGGTAATGTCACAAGAAAAACAATGGTGTGCTTGGTTTCAACGTAACT
>VUQG01045571.1:7188-18806 GCA_015106755.1 Etia nguti
GGTGGAAAGTGTTTTTTTTTTTTTTTTTTCAAGAAAAATTGGTTTATTAGAGATGAAGGGACCTTTTCCAGTCATTTTCAGCTTTATGCTTTTGTGCTTGGACTCACTTTGTGTGACTCATTGATTTAAAAAAATGTGTTTATCTTGTACTGAGCTTTGATGCAGACCCTCAGTTCCTCCTATGACTGATTCAGCTTCTAGCGTCTTCTTACTGATTTGCTCACCCGTCTCATAATCAAAAGATCTGGACAGGAGGTGATTGGGACAGCAAAACTGTGCACCTGACATGTCCATATCGGAGTTATTCACTTTCTTTGACATCATACAGATTCAGCAGTTGAAAAAGTGCATTTAGGACAGTCTGAAGCAGTTGAAAAAACATCCGTACTTTAAAGTCCCACCAGGGGAAGTCATAATGAGTTTGAAGTAAGAGGATGTGAATTCAGTTGTGGTGAAAGAGAAGAAATTCTGGGGGCAAAACTGTTTTCATTAATATTCACAGACTTCTTTGAAAGCTCCGCTGAAACAAAATGTTTTATCTTTCTTTTAACACAAAGTGTTTTCCTTTATTTACTCTGGATAATCGAAGCCAATGACAAATAGTATAGTTAGGATAATAATAAAAAAAAGGTTAACTGTTAAAGAAGTACAGAATAAAGGAATCCACTTGGTTTACTTGCTTCTTGTTGCAGTAGCGTCTCAGGCTGCGAGTGGAACTGATGAGTCAGGGGAGGCAGGTGTTGAGGTACCAGAGGCTGCGACTGTGGATGTCGAGGAGATCCACCCTCTCCCGGAGGTGAGTACGAATTACACTATGTTGGCTGAGAATATTTAAAATATATATATACATATTTTTTATTCTGTTTTCAACACTGAGATCCAAATTTATCTTTTCTCATTGTTTCGTTTCTGCTCTTTCCTTCTCCGCATGTCTATCTACATATGTAGAGAAGTGAACGACACACTATACAAAATTTCTTTTAATTTCTAAATTGTTGGGAATTTTCTGCCCTTCAATTATGGGAAGTTATATAAAATCTTAGACATATAATCAGACACTTAGACAGTAAAGTTATTTACAACGTTGTACCACCTGCCTGAGTTGAAGATAGCATAGACCTCAGAGTTTCTTCTTATTTTCCTCCTCAGGGTCTTCTGGGACAGAAGGAGGAGTTTCTGCTGTTTGCATCTCTGTTTGAAGTCACAATGATAGAACCATCTGTAGGAACCAAACCAATAACCTTTGAACTCTCCATAGGTAAATGGGGTGGTCAGTTTGCAGGATATGGGAACTGCTGGTTTAGTCACTGTGGGTCAAGAGTTAGATCTTCGTTAAAAGTTTATCTGATTATTATTTTCTTAGTAAATTGTTGATATCAAGGATCGAGTCAAATCCTGTAAATAATAGCTAGACAAACCTTCTATGTTTGTGAGAAAGAAACCACAGGTTGCAGTGCCCGCTCTAGTTTTGGCTGCCTAGGGCTCAGATGTCACATTTTATTTCCAACTGTGAACCCCTGAACTCTAGGTACTGATGTATTTTTCACAGGGAATTATGGGAAAGCCGTACAGGTTAGGAAGTCAAAGAAGAAGCAGAGCAAGGAGGATCTGAGAAGGAGCAGGGAAGAGCTGAGGAGCAGCAGGGAGGATCTGAGCGAGGAGACTCGGAATCTGTTGGATTCAGAGGACGAGCTGGACCGAGAGGAGGTTCAAAGTCCTGAACCTGAGAACAGATCTGTGTCTGCTGCCATGAGGCCCCAGCCCACCGAGTACAGCAGGTAACCTCTGCCCCCTTTAGATAACTAGGACACAGTTCATCTCACAATTCTCTAACCTTAACTTAAGGTAACTTAAGAACATCCAAGATTATTCCTGTTTGGAAAGTTTTCCCATCGTTTGCCCATCCCTGGGCAGAAGCTCTGTATTAGACAAGTTTCTGCAGAAATAAATTCATCACACTTTGATGACACTTCTGATAAATATTGTAGAGTTCATTCTTCAAATACTATAACCCATGCACCACATTAACTGATTTAACCAATGATCAGTGTTGATAGAAGATGCATGTGACTTATATAATTCTGTCAATTCATGTCTTCAGATGTCTTTTCCAATACTTTGATTGCCCGTATAAGGAGGTTGTTTATATGTGACCCTAAAATGACTTACATTAGGTCTTCTGGCCTCTTAGGTCTTTCCAGTGTCTTCAACTTCATCCCCCATTAGTGAAATCGAAGCCTAGTTTGTTTGTCTGGAGTCAGTTTGAAGACCACAGCTTTCGTCTCTATCAGGCTAACTGGCTGAGCAAGATGGCAGACAGGCTGGTGAGACTCGATGGATTTCTAGTTTCAAAAATGAAGTAATGTATGTTAAGTGATGCCATCTGTGCTCTCTCCACTTTTAGGAGATTGGTCTCGATGAGGTGGAAAAACTTTTGAGGAGGCCGAGGAGTAAAGCAAAGCAGCGACTGGATGAGGTGCTGCTGGAGCTCGTGGTCTCCTGCAAGTCAGTGTCCTCCTGAAAGCTGTATTAGAAATGATTCAGTTTAGGTTGTTTTGATCTGATTTTATTTGTCTTTTGGTCTTTTCAATTTTCTAATGTCCGCCCTTCTTTCTCTCCGCAGACAGTTCAGTGCTTTCTCTGAAAGGAGATCTCAGTCGCGTCCCAACAACCTTGATAAATGCAGAAGGAACTTCATCAAGAAGAATTTGGTGAGTCTGTTTTCATGTCCTCCTTCTACCCATCACCATCTGCCTGCCTGTTTCCCTCTGGCTGATTGAATGTCTTACTTTGTCCAGATCCTGCTGGCCAGGCAAGCAGTCAGGGCCAGGCGAAGGATTACAAGACGGACTGCCAAACAACGGCTAATAGAGAGCAAGAGACTCCTCAAGAAGCTCCGCCTACTGGCTGTAGAGGTCAGAGTTCAAAGAGTGTTCACCGATAGTCACCAGAAAGATGTTAAAAATTGCTTTATGTACAATATGTTGCAAGTCTGACATCTACTGCCCACACTGTGCTCTCTTCAGCCCCAGAGTACCATCCCAGATGCTTTCATATGGCTACTGAGTGGAAACAAGCGACTAGCTTATGTCAGGATCCCGGCCTACTCCATCCTGTTCTCATTGGTGGAGGAGCAGAGGGGGCGGGACTGTGGCAAAGTCAGCACTCTCTACATGAAGGTAATCATTCTGTCTCTAGTCATCAGTGAGACCCATGATAATTTACTTTAGTTAAATCCAGCATTGGTAATACTACTAGGGGCAGTTTGTTTTTTAAATAAAGGCAACAGAAAAAAAAAATCAATGAAACCACACAAATCTGTCACAACTTATCGTGCCTATATTGTTAATATTATATAAAAAAAAAAAAATAGCAATGATAACATGAGAGTAATAATTATGACAAGTCAAAGAATTTTTTCAGAGGTCCATTCTCATAACAGATGAATAAAGTTTGTTTTTACAAACAGGTAAAACACAACAGTGACCTGATGACAACACAGATAATTCACCTCCTCTCACGGTCACGCTCTAAAGTCACTGATGTTTCCTGTTTCATCACATTCATCTGTCTGTCCTTTTAGTCTCCGGGAGGTCCACCAAGTGAGATCTTTGCAAAACTTGAGGTCTACCTGTGGCTTGGTCTTACCAAGTACAGCAAAGAGGTCATCAGTTCCCTGCCTGAGGACTTTGTGCCAGTTTATGAGGAGGAGGTGGGAGAGGAGGAGGAGCAGAGGGGGCTTGTCGACACGGGTGGAAGGAGGAAGCTTCCTCTTGGACTGTCCTGCCAAGGTGAGTCAGCTGAAACGTCTGTATGTTGGTGGAAGCTTAGCATCCAGGTGGAAAAAAAAAGTCTTATTAGAGAACTAGAGTTTGCAAACCTTTAAAGTTCCCTACAATAAACTGAGAAATGTGTACTTCTAAATAAAAGCCTTGTAGTTTCTTTTATTTTCACTTGTTGATCATACAGTTTCAGCTGTTTGGTTCATGTTGGTTTGGTTGTCTCTCTACAGACCGCAGGTACTACCAGCTACGATGTCACCTGTACCAGGGGCGTGGCTTGATGGCTGCAGATGATGATGGCCTGTCAGACCCCTTTGCCAAGGTGGTCTTCACCACGCACTGCCAGGTCACAAGGGTAGGTACAACAGGTTTAACAGTTGTAAGTGCAATCTTTCAAACGTTACACATTAACTCTACCCAAGAATCAGCAAAATAAAGACATTGTTGAGGCTAAAATGAGCTAAAGTGAAAATTAAGGTCGACAAAAAAAGATAATCATTTTTGGGTCTCTCTTTACATTTACCTGCCACTAAAGTCATCTGTTTGTCTATTTCTTTTTTTCCATACTATCATGGCATGATTTTATTAGAACTCGTAACACAGAAGCCATGACACACTGTTTTTGTTATGTACAGATGTTGCCAGACACACTCTCTCCTGCCTGGTGTGAATGCTTGTTGTTCGACAGAGTTCTGCTAGAGGGAACGAGAGAGGATCTCCAACAGGATCCGCCCCTCATCATTATCAACATCTACGACTATGATGCTGTGGTAATGTTATTTTTTTCATTATTATATTATTATAAAACGTTATTATAAAATAATGAGCTTCATTTTTTAAAAATAGAAAATATTATCTGACACTTAATGAGAACTAAGTTTATAACGGATTCATATACTGATTTCCAGTTCCACATATATATACTTGGACTGTACTAAAGTAGCTTTGCATGATTTACAGTTCAAAATAAGTGTTATTTCTCTTATAATTGACCTTGGTGGAGCCCCCCCACTCATCTGCTGTCCGAAATAAATCTTCCCTCTTACATAAAGCCACCTTTATACTGATTGTCATCTCGTCTCATAAACAGAAGAGGAGACAAAAGAGTTAGCTTTTGTCCAAGAGTGGACAAAAGCTATCTGACATTTGGCACTTATGGCAGCCCAAAGTTGAGCTTTTAGCTCACAGGGCTTAGGTTCTAAAAACTTTAGCTGTGTGTAACAGGAACATCCAACACTGTGTTAGTATTTAAAATAAGGACAGACATAACAGGTATCCTTTACCAATCTAGTAGGTGAGAGCTAAACATGTTTCTGCAGTTGTAATCAGAACTGAACAGGTTTCATAAGTGTTTTTTTTAATGAATGGAAACAATACATTTTCCCTATTTAGACTCTAAGTGGCTCACTGTCATTTTTGGGTGAGATGGAGGAAGATGATCTGCTATGTCGACCTCTTATGGGAGGAGGCTTTTTTTAATGAAATGTTTTAGTATTTGCCACATCATCGATTTGTTATTAAGTGATCTCATAGTAACTAATGTGTGTGTGCGTGTGTGTGTGCAGGGTGGTCCGAAGCCTCTGGGTCGAGCTTTTGCTGAGCCCGAGTTTAAAACCGTGGAGCAGTTGTATGAAAAGCCCCGCCTCCGTTTCTTTGATGTTAACATGGGGAGGGTCTCTGCTGGAGAGCTGCTGGCTGCCTTTGAACTCATCGAGTTGGACTACTCTGGGTTTGGAGAGGTAACGACTGTCAGTCAGTCACAATCTTAAAAAAAATAAAGTGCATATTTAAAGAGAGGAATCTGGAGTAACAGTCGTTTTTGTTTCTAATCTGATAGAAGATCTGATGACAAATCTCCATGAATTTGGTTAATAAAATTAAAGAGGAAAAAAGAAAACATGGTCCCAACAACTAATAAAAGTTTAGTTTTCTTTTAAATCAGAAACGTCCTTTTACATATAGAGACACAGGTGGTATGTATGAACTGATCAAACATAGTGAATACCAACATAATTTCCCCCTGCAGCCCACTCTCCCCAGCCATGTGGACCCGCAGGAACTGAACTACGATGAACAGCACAATTTTTACATGATCCCTGAAGGAGTACGACCTGTGCTGAAGACTTTCAGGATTGAGGTCAGGCACACATGGACACACATAGTTTGTTGATGTGATGCAGATGTATAATGTGTACTTTTGGCTTATAGGGCGAGATCTGTGTCTTTGTTTATGTGCATTCAGGTGCTGTTCTGGGGTCTGCGGGACCTGAAGCGAGTGCACCTCTTTGAGGTGGAGCACCCTCAAGTGAAGATCGAGTGTGCAGGACGACAACTGGAGTCTGAGGAGATTCAAAGCTACAAGACTAATCCAAACTTCAAAGAGGTGGTCCACTACATGGATGTGGTGAGTTATTAGTTAAGGATACTAAAGAGAACAATTCTGGTATAAAGAAAAGCAGAATTGTACAAATTCAGAACAGGTGCAAAAATATAAAATTTCATTTCTTGTCCTGTTTTCCTCTTCCTCCTTGTGGTCTGATCAGGAACTGCCGGAGGAGTCGTACCTGCATCCTCCTCTCACAGTGTTTGTGGTAGAGCATCGAGCGTTTGGCCACCTTGCTCTGGTCGGGTCCCATGTGGTTCAGAACCTGATGGACTACGGCCCGCGTGAGGTTGCTGGGGAGCCAGAGGAGGAAGAGGAGCCCGAGCCAAAAGGTAAGACCTGCAAAGTTAGTCTAATGCTGCTGTCTGGAGCTGTTTGCTGAGAATGCAAGTGAGTAACTCGTACTATTGTTTTGTTTCCACAAGGTTTCAATAGACAGTTTTCTCGGCATCCTCCAAAAGTTTTTGTGTGTGTCTTTTCAGTGAGGAAGAGTTCAGTGAAGATGGACCCTCTGATGTCAGTGAGGAGTATGGGACTCAGCAACCTGTCAGTCAAACAATCCAAGATTCCCATCAACCCCTTAAAGCTGGTTAATGTATGTGTGTTAATCTCCCACTCACTTTGTGCTGGGTGTTAAAAACTAGGAACAAAAAAGGTTCAGACATGTTTAAAATCAAATTTCAACCATCCACATTTGAAAAATATGTTCAATGTCTTTAGGCACCCCTGAAAAAAATTAAAAATAAGGAGGAGGAGCTAGAGGAGGAGGTGCCTGAGAAGGAGGAGTTAGACTGGTGGTCAAAATACTACTCCTCGCTGGAGGAGCTCGAGAAGCAGGTGAGACACTGATTTACCTGTGGACCTGTTAATTTTTCTCATGGACAAAAATGTTAAAATGTAGATATAAATTTCAAACATACCAGTGGATACATGTGAGGCTTCAATAATAGCTTCAAAGAACTTAAGAATCAATAAAATGATGCTTAATTAAGACTTTCAACAAGAGACCATATGTTTAAATGATTTAAGAAAGATATAAGAAATAAATAATGTCAGGAATTAGGAAATTTTTCACTCAGTCCTATTGATCTGATCCCATCTGCAGGCTGCTGAGATTCTGGAGATGGAGGAACAAGCAGAAACCGGTACAGTTAAACTACTAAATTTAGTTTAATATTTTACATTTTCCACGCACTAAAAATATGAAATAATCTGTTTTTATATATTATTAAATATCAACAACACATAAAGCCAACACATCATCATCTGAATATTTTCACTTGTAATTCCTTTAATTACCACTAGGCAATCTTGTCATAAAATCATAGCTACGTTGATCTGAGTGGGAAGACCACAAACGTTTCTTTAAACCTGAATGTAGTACAGCTTTTACACAAGTACAAGGATCGTATGTTCAAGAGCCAAACACATTCTGACATAAAATCTTCTGAAATATGATTTTATGCTGGAGCATTAGGCGTCCCAATCCAGAAAAAACACAACAGTCCAAATGTCTAAATATAAAATGTTGATAGATATAAAACAGAAAAAACACAGTGTGTGTGTGTGTGTGTGTGTGTTTAATAAAATGTTCTTCTTTGCACAGAGGGAGCAAATCTAACCATGGCAAACATTGAAGAGGAAGAGGAGGAAGCTCTGCTTGTGGAGGCCGAGCCTCCCAAACGCAAAAAGATCGCAACACTAAAGGTGTGACTTCACGATGAATTGATCCCCGAGCTGAAACAGCTGATCCATAATCATAATTTTATGGCCACATTATTTAAAGGAGTCATCATAGCTGTGCTATAGAATTCTGTCAGAAAAACAATTACAAACTATTTTGGTCCCACACTGGTATGTTAACCGTAAAGTTGTGAACCTGGAGATCTCCGTTCACTTGGATCCATTCATCCATCCATCCATCCATTCTCTTCCACTTATCCAATTCAGGGTTGCAGCGGGCTGGAGCCTATCCCAGCTGTCTTAGGGCGAGGTGACCTGTCCAGGGTGTCGCCAGTCTGTCGCAGGGCTAACACATATTCAGGCAATTTCATAAAATCAAAAACTCATCATAAACATCTTTTTTGCTTTAATTGTTAATGATGTGTCTAAACTCAAGTCCACATATAATAATTTGGTTTTATTGGCTTTTAGAAAAACACATCTGTGCATTTAAATGCCCAGAATTCACACAGTGAATTTCATGACAAATACAAAATCCAGAGAACTCACTGTAGGCCTCTAGAAAAATAAAAACACAGGAACATTTGCAAAGCTTTTACGGTTCCCCAGTTGCCAACCTTTTGGGTAGAAATGTTAAATCAATGGAAAGTACTAAAAGTTGTGAGTCAATCCACATAGACGTCATTGTTAAAATACCGTTAGCATAAAAAATTACATGTTTACAGGACGTTTAAAAGAATTAGAGTCAACTTTATTGTGATTACACATGTATAAATAGAGTCAAACAAAAAAGTACAGTATCTCGGTCTAATCTGGCCCTTCAAAACAACTGCAAATACAACAAAAGGATTGTACTATATCAATGCTTAAAGCAATGCATTATTACAGATAAGGCCCCTTTGAGTGATTCATGAGCAGCTGTAGCTGACATCGTTCGCCTCTTCTTCACCGACCACTAAGCTTGATGTCTGGACCAAGTTTGTGGTGGTGGTGATTGCCTTACAGAGAATTTTTAATGAATTTACCTTACAAGTAATGTGACTTGTTGTGTGATTCAGTCCATCCAAGCAGACTGACCTCAAGTTTTGGTGAGATAAATTTTGCTTTTCTTAGTCTAGCACTAGTTGGAAGATACCTGTGTGTTGCACCTGCAGATTTTATGGGTGCAGCTTACTAGAATTATCTGATAACTTGGTATCCCAGCTTTTTAAATTTGGCCACTTCTGCCTTCCCTACCAAAAACAGGATGCGGCTGGCTATTTTTCTCAGGAGCACAGTAGCTTCAGTTGTTTTGGGTGTGACTATTTTCTGAGTAGAGTTTTTTCAGCAGCCTTGATACCGATGAGTGACAACACAGCAGATTTGGAGCTGGGGCAGACCTTTAGACATTTTTCTCTGTGTGTTGTGTGTGTTCAGCTGTATGGAGGCGATCTGGAGTCAGAGTTCAGTCAATTTCAGGACTGGCTGAGGGTTTTCCCTGTGTATAAAGGCCGAGCAAGCGGTGAGGATGATGAGGAGGATGAAGAGGCAAGGCTGATGGGAAAATACAAGGTAATGTAGACAGAGCTGTCTGTCTGTGTATTATTCTGGTAAATAGTGTTTATTATGTACTTCTTTCTCTCCCCAGGGATCCTTCCTGGTTTATCCGATTGAACCAGAAGACACTGAAGACACCACCTGTCAGATCATCAAAGGAATCCCCAAAAACACACCAGTTAAAGTCTTAGTCCGAGTCTACATTGTCAAGGTCCTTCTTGCTTACACGAACAGCTTTGTGCATTAGATAACCAAATTTACATTCTTGCCTGCAGCTGCATTGCACTGGGTTGATACCTGTTTGGACCCAGTTGATGTTTATTTCCTGCTTTCTGTTTGTTGCCTGCAGGCCACCAGCCTGGCTCCCACAGACCCAAATGGTAAAGCAGACCCTTACCTCGTGATCCAAGTGGGAGAGCAGAATATGGACACCAAAGATCGATACATCCCCAAACAGCTCAATCCAATATTTGGAGAGTCAGTACTATAGTTAATATAGTTTTATATTTTTTTGGGCTTTTTTTGTGGAACTGCTTGTTTTATTACTGTTAGTGTTAGTATTGGTTATTCTTTTTACTATAACATGTAATATTGTCTAATTGAACTCGTCTGAAGTTCTTGAATCTTAAAAAAGCCTGAAATTGACATCCCATAATCATTTGCACCAAAGCCTCCTCAGACCAGTTGTGTTGGAAAATTTGAGTTAACAAAGAATAAAATTGCACAATTTCTTTTCAGTTCTTTTTAATCAACTCTGGTTGTTTGATGCGTGTCGGTCTAGCTGTATTTGATTCTTTGTTTACCTGCCTATATGTCTCACTGTCTGTCTGTCTGACTGACTCTGTATCTCAGGGTATTTGAACTCACAGTGTCTTTCCCGCTGGAGACGGAGCTGGTTATCACAGTCATGGACCACGATCTTGTGGGGGCCGATGACCGTATCGGAGAGACACGGATTGACCTGGAGAACCGGTTCTACAGCAGCCACAGAGCCTCCTGCGGTCTGGCTCTTTACTACGACACGTTAGTACCGCAAGTCATTCAAGTCTCTGGACAATGACACTTTAAAAACATTTCTATAACTTGGACACATAAGAAAAATTATTTTGCTTCTTACTGTACTATAAACTATATCTTATTGTATCTTACTCATTGTCATTTAAACATAACAATACCTTCAGTACTCAAATGGCCTCCACAGTCCAAAGGGGCACCTTTGGCATAAGATGGAACAAAAGAGTCACATCATGGATGAGCAGCTGACAAATCTGCAGGAACTGAGTGACACTGTCATATCAATATGGACCAAAATCCCTTAGGAACGTTTCCAGTACCTTGTTGAATCTTTGCTATGAAGTATTAACCCTTGAACGCATGTGACGGGTGCTTTGCAACAAACCCACTAATTATAATTTTTTTCAAAAGGTTAAATGAATCAAAAAAAATATTTTTTTATTGCAATTTTTTATTTGCTCAGGGTTTAAAGTGTTAATATAATTCTGACAGTAGGGTCCAAACTGGTACTAGCAATGTCTACTTGATGAAGTGGCTGGTGAGTGTATATGCTTTGCCTTTGAGTCTTTATAAATGTCTCTCTGCCTGTTTCTCACGCCAGTGATGGTTACAATATGTGGCGTGATGCAAAGAAGCCGTCTACTATTTTAACGGAGCTCTGCAGGAAGTACGGCATCCCGTCTCCTGAGTACAGGCCATCTGAAGTCAAAGTCCTCAACAAGATCTTCAAAGTAGCACCAGACGCGATACCTGAAGGTAAGACAGAAAGAAAAAGAGAGACAGGTAGGTAGCGATTCAGCTAGATCTAAATAGACTTTAATACTGAGTGAAGCAGTGTTTACTCTGAAGCCCAAGTAAACAGTGCATAATTGTACATCTGTAAATGAATCATAATATCACATACAGTACAACATCATATTGTTCCATCTAGCAGCTCTGAAACTGCACCATAATCATTTTTCATACTTTATTTCTGCTGCTCGTCTCATACAGCAGCCTCCAGCTCTCATAATACTAATAACAATAATGGTATTAACAGCTCTAACAATGCTGCTGCTGCTGCTGTTATTGTTATTAGACCTGCTGAAGAAGAACCAGCGGTCTCCAGAGGAGGAGGCAGAGATACAGGAGCATGCAGCCCTGAGCTTGCTGCACCGCTGGGGGGAAATGAACGAGTTCATTGCTGGAGTTGTTCCTCTGGTACCCGAACACGTGGAAAT
>VUQG01045571.1:18826-40962 GCA_015106755.1 Etia nguti
TGGAAATCCGGTCTCTAATGAACCAGGACAATCCTGGACTGCCACAGGTAACACCACAGCATTAAGGACAACACACTACTAAAGGTGCAAATAAATACTGTATATTCAGCTATCTCTGTGTGTGTGTTGCAGGGCTACCTTCATATGTGGGTGGACATGTTTCCCACAGACATCCCAGCTCCGCCCCCAATTGACATAAAGCCCCGCCTACCTGAACAATATGAGCTGCGTGTGATCATCTGGAACACCGATGATGTGTTTCTGGATGATGTGAACCCGTTCACAGGCGACCCGTCCTCTGACATCTATGTGAAAGGGTTAGATACACATACACACACACACACACACACACACACTCTCTCTCTCTCTCTCTCTCTAACTTGGTCTGCTCAGTCATCACGCCTACATCTTGATGGGCTCACCTCTGTGTTCCTGCTTAGCCTTTAGGGCTCATTATTCTGTTGTATTCCCTGTGCAGCTGGATAAAAGGACTGGAAGGAGACAAGCAGGAGACTGATGTTCACTTCAACTCTCTGACTGGAGAAGGAAACTTTAACTGGAGATTTGTTTTCCGCTTTGACTACCTTCCTACTGAGGTACACACACATTCTGGTGATGTCTGGACTTTTTGATGTCAATTAACCTTTTCTCTTATGTCTCTAGGGCTACAGCCAGATAATTAAAAAGTCTATAAAAATGTTAAAAATAAGTGCTTCATCCTTGAATCTTTACAGAAAGTAGAAAAGCAGAAAACTGTTGGATGAGCTCTTTCTTAGAAGATGAATCATCTTGATTCTTATGTTCTTTCCTTTGGTGCTGCCCAGAAAACACATTTTAGTTTTAAAAATATTAAAGTACGACTTCACTTATTTATAAAGCATGAAATCACAAAAATAGCCAGGATATTTGTTTTGTACAGTAAAGATCCTAGAAGATGACATATTGAAACCTCAGTGATCCAAGTATCCAAATGTATAAGGAAGGACCTGGCAAGAGTGGAAAGGAAAAACTCCCTTGTAACAGGAAGAAATCCCAGAGGATCAAGTGAAGGCTGTCATGTGCTACGATAAGTTGGAGTGAGGGTAAAAAAAGAGATCAAAGAAGAGAAAAAACTACTAGAGGGAGATGTTGATCTTCTTGTGGCTCTAGCAGATGCTAGCATGTCTCATAGTGAGCCTCAGTACTTAGTAGTATACTATGCACCTTATGTAGTTCATGTAGTACCCTATGCACCTTATGTACTTAGCTGTCTACCATGTAAATTTCAGGGGGTAGTGCTCAACCTGAACACAGCACGTTGGGTATTTACAGAACTGATGTTTGCAACATCTGACTATGATCGCTTTTGTAAAAATTTGAGCTTCTGACCAGAAATACTGAGTTTCTCTACAGTTAAGACAGCAATTAAACAAACAAACAACAAACAGTGTCACAAATATGTGTGAAATATGTGTTGCTATCTGTTAATTATTTCCCATAGTCATGAAGAGATACTAGAAAAAAACTGGAGACGTATCATGTTTGTTAAAAATGCATCTTCTCCTTCTGTAGAAAGAGGTGGTGTACAAGAAGAAGGAGTCAATCTTCTCTCTGGAGGAGTCAGAGTTTCGTCAGCCGGCTGTTCTGACTCTGCAGGTCTGGGACTACGATCGCATCTCTGCTAATGACTTCCTGGGTGAGGCACACAGGCTTATCAACACTGTCAATAAGGAAATGCTTAATAGCCCTTAAAAGAATTATTAGACCACCACCCAATGTAAGGTTTATACCACGGCTGCCCTAAATTACCAATCAGTCATTACCCCAGACTCTTCCACCTAGTCATCCCTCTTTTATGCTTCCTCTGTTAGGTGCAATAGAGTTGCGCCTCAGCGACATGGTGCGACCGGCAAAGTCATCCGGTAAGTGTACGATTTCGATGGCAAAGGATCGGGCCAGCCCTCGATTCTCGATCTTTCGTGCCAAGAAGATGAAGGGCTGGTGGCCCCTGACTCGTCCAAAGACCGCCGAGGACTTTGAGAGGGAGGAGAAGGAGAAGGAGGAAGCCAAAAAGAAGGGACGCAAAAAGAAAAAGAAGAGCAAAGACAAGAGGAGCAAGATGAGAGAGGAGGACATCCAGTACACTGACAGCATGGGCAACACTTTCCTGTTAATGGTACAAAAGTCCATATGAATCACGTGCTAGTGCAGAAAGAAGTTCAAGATGCAGTAACTACATATTTAGTTAAATTAGAGAACATCTGTGTCTGTTGGCACAAGAAGAGAAATTTAAACAGGGTTTTTAATCCTGCAGCAACAAATGCTTCCCCCCCCCCACTTTTGGTCTTCTTGTGTTTGAGTCTGTAATGACAAATGGAGAAATTATGAATTTTATCTAACACACAAACTTGTCTCTATGAAGGGAAAAGTGGAGGCGGAGCTTCAGCTGGTGACATTGGAGCAGGCAGAGGCCAACCCTGTGGGTCGGGCACGCAAGGAGCCGGAGCCTCTGGACAAACCAAAGTACTGCATGCACTACCGCATACACACCACACACACACAGATGGCAGTGGGGTTTTTTTTCAAGTTAATATATTTGTACACTTGAATCCTCTTTTATAACTGTCTTTAACTTCATTTCTTTCATCTATAAATTTCCTTTATTAATGTAACTAAAAAACGTTTTTATTTTTTTAATTTTTTTAATGATCTCCTTAGGGGTTGCTACAGCAGCTCATTTTCCTCCATCCCCTCTATCTCCAGCATCCTCCTCTTTCCAGATAATCCTCTGCATGTCCTCTTTTACTACATCCAAGAACCTTCTCTGTAGTCTTCCTCTTTTCCTCATGCGTGGCAGCTCCATGTTGAGCATCCTTTATCAAGTATATCCACTCTGCCTCCTCTGCACATGTCCAAACCATTTCAGTCTTGTCTCTCTAACTTTGTTTCCAAACTGCACAGCCTGATCTGTTCTTCTGATGTACTAATTTTGTAATCCTGTCCTTTCTGATCCCTCGCAGAGAAAGCTCATTTTGTGGTAAAACACTGTTGTTTTGAATTTGGTGTGACCCAGCCTGTAGCCTTCCACAGCCCAGGTGTGAACAGATGTAAACTGTCTTCTGTTGTCTCTCCAGTCGTCCCACCACCAGCTTCGCCTGGTTCGTCAACCCGATGAAGACCTTCGTCTTTCTCATCTGGAAGAAATACAAGAAGTATATCATTGCTCTGGTTATCATCACCATCCTCACGCTCTTCATCGTCCTCATTGTCTACACAATGCCACAGCAAATCAGCTCTCTCATCATCAACGGGTAAAGAAATGGATGGCTGGATGTTGACCTGACCTGGCCCAGCGTCCTCTTTATTCCTCACTTTTATGGACCTAATCTGTATAACAGGTGATTTAATGTATTTATCCTGACTGCACTACATAATCAAAGAGATGTTTTACTTTTGGATGAATCCACCCCCAGAGGCAATTAAATCTCTTTCCTCAGTTTGAAACCACACTGATTTTATTTACATGTATTTTATGAACTGTAAAACTTGCAGCAACCTGATGTAACAAATCAGCATGTATGTTAAAATAAAACACTTTTCTATTCATTGTAATACGTCTAATATTGTGTATTATGCATCGTTAGGTTTATATTAGTGTTTTTATTTGAAGGTAAGTCAAGTAAGTACATAACCTTCTGGCATTTAGCAGTGAAGTCGCAGACTGCAGACAGATGCAATGATGCAAACTCCATGAAAGAGCGGCCATTCTTGCATTCCTGCTTGCTGTCAGAATAAACAACAGGTTTAAGGTCGGACCTGAAAGCTCCACCAAATGATCAAACCAAACCTGCAGAGTTCCAGTGAAGGAGATAAACTTTAATTTGCTTTTAATTCTAAATAATTCAAAGAGTATGAAATTATTCTATTTGGCAGTTTTTCTGACTACTTTTATTCACAAATTTTCAAAAAGAAAACTGTGTGTTAACTGTAGTGGGAACAGTGTTACAGCAACACTGAGAGCTAAAAGATTTCTCAGTAACTGAAAGACAACAAGGCAATTTGCACCAAAACAATCTGAATTGGATATCAGCTACAACAGATTCCTTACATAACGGATGGTTCTATTTTTGTGCTGCATAAAAAATCTTTTTATGTCAAAGACAATGGCACAGAACAGGAGTATAATTGCTGCTGCATCAGCATCCAGCATCTACTATATAAGTAATATATGCAGTGTAGCCCTATATACATTCTTCTACATAATGTAATAGAAGAAAGAGATTTAAAGCTACAATAATGCTGAAGGAAATCACCAAGAGGAAAGTTAATTTCTTGAATGTTAGTGTATTTGGTTTGAGCTGTAAACTTTTGGCTATGATAAATTTTTAAGTGTATCTGCCACTTCCTGTTTTTGCTCCTGGCGGATCACCCAAATAAGGTAACAAACATAAAAGCTGAATCTGCAGTCCAGGAATTTACTCCTTGGTTCTCCAGAAATTTTTCCAAAATATTTGACTCTATAGACAGCTGAATCAACATGGTAAGGATTTGTCAGTACTTGCCCACTGCTGATTTCTGATCTCTGCTTAAGTAATTTCTCTATGTTCTCTCATTGTGCCTATTAGCAGCTATCACAGCAGAAAATTCAAGTTTTTTTATTCTGTAGAAAGGTGAGAAACCACATGATTAGGGAGTGAGATGCCACCTCTCTCCTCACTGTGATTATGCAGAATTTAAACCACAGTTTCTTCCCTTCTCAAATAAGTTGTGAAATTAGATTAACTCATTCAAAATTAATAGGCTGGGATTTGAACTGCAGGGACAGAAATAAGACTGCCTCTGTGTAGAAGTTCTTGCACTGAAATTATAGAGCATACATTATTTCTATCATAATGACCAATTTAGTCTGGTGTAGGAGAACTTTGCTACATCTTCATTTAAAAAGACTTACTGTTTTCTTTCTCATATTCAAGTATCACATTTTCTTGGAAAAACGCTCAATACCACACCTAACTTTAACAGTGGGACATTTTATTAACCCATATCTAAAACAGGCATCAAAGAACTTTGGAGGTTTCCTCTTTTGTAGGGGTATTTAAGTATAACGCTGCACTCGGCTGTCAGACTTCATTCTTATCTTTTGTCAGAACAACAGGAAGTTGGAACTAGCTTGTTTATAGCGGTTTGCTCTGATTGTTTCCCCTAAAACTATGATAATGATGGTTGATGCCAAGACAAACTTTGGCTTTTTGCCTCAGACACTACAAAGGAAATTATGTCAGAAGATGAATATGAGGCTTAGTCAATACGAATAATTGGTGCATTGCTGTCGGCTGTTTTTCTTCATATTAGTAACTCTCTAGGGTGATGCCACACAGTCGAGTGATCACTTTGGTGCTGAATAAAACGTCTTAGTTATTCGATAAAGTACCAAAAGAGTAACAAAGAGGATATTCAAGTTTCCCAGACAAAATCTAGTGACTCTGATAATCCTGACTTTATCTGAAGCACCATCACAACATTTTCAGTCCTCTGAAAAACTAAGTACACCCTGACTGCTTCCATACGAATTAAAAGGATAAGTAGCAAGCAAGTGCTGCTAATTAAAATGCACTTGATTAATTGATCATTAGAAATTTTGTCAACCTCTGTAAAAGCAGACGTTTGCTGGTCTGGAGCATTCAGCTGTGTTTCAACACAAAGCCACAAACTTTCCAGGAGTGGACGTCCCAGCAAACCCACCCAAGGTCAGACCATGTAACACTGAGAGGAAAAAAAACACAGTGCTACATCTCAGACTCTACAGGCTATTAAATCTTAAAGTTAACGACAGTACAGTTAGAGAAAGTATAACTTGTTTGGAAGGCTTACTAAGCAAAAAGCTTCCTCTCTGTAAAAAGAACATGGTGGCATCTGAACAAACCACATGACCTCTTGAACATTATCCTTGGACAGACAGGACCAAAAAAGACATGTTTGATGACAATAATCCCACGCACACCAACAAATCTACAACAGAATGACTGAATAAATAAATAAATAAATAAATAAGTGAAGGCGTTGTAATAGTCCAGTCAAAGTCCAGACCGGCAGGACCTTTAGAGAAGTGTGCATGAATGAATGCCTGCAAATGTCAGTGAACTGAAGCAACGGTGTAAAGAAGAGTGGACCAAAGTTCCTGCACAACAAGAAAGACCGATAAAGAAAACTTCAAGTTATTATTGCTAAACATTCTGCTAAATTATGGGTCTTACTTAGTTTTTCACAGAACTGGAGCGAGTCCAATGGGTCCTAACTTTTAACATGACTATATATACATTATGGATCCACTGATGCAACAGATCCAATATCAGCAGATACCAATATCTGTCAGATAACATTATATCAGCGAATAAGATGACATTTACTTATCTCATTAGCCAACAACTGTACTGTGGTGTAGCATCAGTTTTTTTTACTGGTTAAATGCTCTAAAAATGTGGGAAGAAGTTTTCTGAATGATTTTTTATAAAGATTTTTTGGGGGGTTGGTTTGCTGAAGAAGAAAATAAAACTAAAGCTATCAACCCAAAATTATAAAATAAATATGCATGAAGTCTTTTAACGTGTTGGTATTAGCTGCTAAACACCAGACAGCATTTATTGTTGAGCTTGTTTACATGCTGGTCCTAATTAAGCCTGCCGGCATAAACCAATTTAATTTCTTTGTTTTTTCACTGAAAACGAGTCGAAAAAAGCACAAAGAGGGATTTTCAGATTATGGGGTCTTTGAGTAGTTAATCCTATTTTCATGGTTTCTTTTCTTTTGGAACTAACTTTTAAAAAAATGGCCGTTTGTGAAAATGTAACTCCGGTTGAGTGAATTAAGCGAACAACGAGAGGACGCAAGTGTAAAGAGCGGAGGTTTATTTGAAGGAGCATGCGTTTCACACTCCTCCCGGTCAGCAGTGCGCGCGGCCGCGACAGAGGGCTCCGCCGCTGTACACCGTGAACGCGCCTCTCCATGCGGTTTTAATAAAGGAGCAAAGGCAGGAAAAGAAATATCTGTGACGAAAAGACATGAAGCTGCGGCTGAAGCCGAGAGCAGAAGCCGCTTTTATTGTCTCATCTGAGCCCGGAACCGGTGCCCGGCGGGTCCGGTTCTCCTATCCTATCCTCCGCTCTTTGTCAGCGGGTTCACACACTGACCACACACGGGCGGGTTTGCTGGTTTTCTCTCAATGAAGACGCTCTACCGGATACCGACTCGTTACTTTTCAGTGAACCGGCGGCGTTTAAATCTTTTGGTTGTTTCATGCAGAGAAGCTGGTGGGCTTTCATCTGCTGCTGGGTTTAACCACCTTTGTTTGGAGAAAAGAAGCTGATGCTGCGGTTCACTCACACTGACGGAGGAGGAATCACCCAGCAGGTCTTTAATTACCCATTTCTTTTTTTTAATCAGCCAGTTAATGCTCGTTTCTCTTACCGGGACTGTGGGAGTCTGGACTTGCCACTGATGGGATCGTTTCAGCTTTTCACGCTGGATTTTTAAAGCTGTATTTTTATTTTTTGTGTATTGTTGGTGACTCTGCGTTGCGCTTGGTGTCCTCGGTCTTTTGTGTGGAACTGGTCTGTCAGTCCCGGACTGTCCTGGTTCTCTCCCGGTCCTTACCGGCCTCAGGAGCACAATGCCGGAGTGTGTGTCGGTATCAGAGTTCGTCCAGGAGGTTCAGGAGGACTGGAATTCTCCCACTACCTCCTCTTTCACCTCCAAGATGATCAGCTGCAGAAACACAGTCTACCTGCTGGAGGAGGTCAGTACTGACAGAGGGGTAGCAGGTAGTGGTAGCAGTCTGAAGATGCTTATCGTGCAGATTCAACAGGACGGGTGTAGGCTACCTGATGAATGAGATTATCCGTACACAGTAAATTGATTATTTGGCTTCTAGCCTACATTCATGGCCGGACTTAAGTGCTCAGGGTCCCCGGGGAAAATGAGCAGCTGTGGTCCCCAATCAATCCCTCATACCAGCCCCTCTTTGTGTTATAGCTACAGTTTTTCTTTTTAGCCCTCTTCTTTTTCTCCTACAAATTACAACATTTTTATATTATTTGCATGCTATTAACAAATCATAAAGGACTTTGCACATGAATTGTTTATACACACCTACTGTAGATGATAAAAGCTTGCAAGCATGAAACAGTTTATTCCTTTTAAAATTCTTCATGGCACAACAAAAAATGTAACAGATTTAAATTTGTCTCCTTGTGAAGCACAGCACAGCATTTCTGCTGTGTTTAGATGGTTCCCTGGAAGTCCTGCTTTGACTAATGCATTTTAAAACCTCAAACTTGCAAAGAGAGCAAGTATCAACTTGTGTGTCAAAGTGTAACAGCCTTTATGTCGACGATCATCGCTGTGAAGAGAGTTGGGTCAAAGAACTGCAATACAGAGTTTGCGACCAGGAGTGTTGTAGTCAATTTCTTTGTGATTCATGGGGTTATGTACTATGAATTTATTGCAATTGACGGGTTTTCATTAACTAATGATAACCCCTGGTGCTTAGCATTGTTGGCTTTTCAGCTTGGTATTCACAATTTCATTGTAAGTGTCTGTGCTACTTACCTCAACCTTTTGACACTGTTACACAGACTAATCCACATTATAACACACAGTTCTGATGGTTGGACATGGACTGTTTTACCTTGTCATTTAACATTGGTTTAGTCACAGTTCTGACAACATTATGGTTTACAAAATATTATTCATTGAGCGGTTGCAGAACTCTCGTTGCCATGCAGATGTTTCATGATTTTCACTAAATTTCAGGGCCGTTTATGAAAGAAGTTGCAGAAAATTTTACCTCTATATAATGCTATGGCAAGAAGCTTTTGACTGTCATGACTGGGTTTCATGACATTGACCACCAGCTCAACACCTGGTTCTATAGGAGTACAATGCGGGCCTCAGACAGTTTGTTAAAATAGTAATATTTCCATATTATTTTTTATTTTTTGATATATGACACAAAACATTGTTCAGGGATACAGTATATGAGCTAAGCATGAATATCATCCATCTTCTACTACTTATCTGGGTCTGGGTTGCGTGTTGCCCACACCTCCTTCACTACAGCCACTGCCTCCAGCTGTTTTCGGGAATCATACTGAAAGCATTCCCAAGCCAGATGAGATGCACAATTTCTCCAGGAAGGCATCGTAGTCAGATTCCCCAAACTCCCTCAACTGTTTTGTCTTGACAGCAGTGATTGATCTTGTCGCCATTTTATCGAGATCAAAGCCACTGTAGACAAATGCTGTGTAAACTGGGCAGCGTTTTGACAGGTGACAATCATTTTTACTAGTTCAGATACATTCTTAGTTACTGCGTACATAAAAAGTAATGCATTCATGTATTACTGTACTTTGAGGAAAGTATCAGATTCCTTATGAGAATAGCAATTCACTCATGGCTTTAAAACTTCACACACATAAAATAAATGTCCCTATAAACAGGTGGTATGCCACCATATGGGTGTTTATTCAAATAAAATAAAATAAAATAATTAAAAATTTTAAAATTAAATCTGTAATTTACAGTTTTTCAGCCTCCTTTGAATGCAGCACCAGTGTGCAAGCTAGAACATCCTTTAAAATGATTATCCCTCTGGCCCCTCCTCGTTATCATCAAATAACCATAGGCGTGACTACAAACAATGATTAATCTGTTGCCATGGTAACATATGCCGACTCTGTTGGGGGTACATGTTTGGGGCAGAAGGGCATCGTTTTTGAGGCCAGGCTCGGGGTCGGTAGCTCCGCTCTTGGGGGAATTGCTGCTGCCTGCTGGCTTGAGGGGCATCCCCATTCAAACCCTCAGACCTCACACAGCAGCAGAGTAAGTTCACAAACTGTTTAAGACCTTTAGTAGATTAGCTCTAAAGTTAGAAGATTATATAATCGCTTTAACATCAAGAATGAATGAATTGTCCAAAGATAAATAAATTCCCAACGTGGGCAGAGATAAATGTTATTTCACTGTTTGACAATAGAGTATATTAATAATGTTATGAATACCCAAAAATCCGCTGCAGAAATGGTCATTTGTTTAGTTCCTGTCATATTTGTTGGCATAATTATCGCTTTTCTTCAATTTTAATGGTATTTATGTCAACATTTAGGTCATAAGTATGACTTTGAAAGTTGAATGCGAAAAAATCAAGCAAACCCTGAAACTGTTTAAATGTAATTAAATGATAAAATTTGAAATGTGTTGTGCATTATTGACTTAACACAGTATTTTCAAAAAAAGTACCTAATAATCAATAAGAAGCAGCAGCACATGAAAACTGGCAGCCTCCATCCTTCTTTTCCAAGCGACATTAGTCCTACGCGTGGTTACTTTCTCTTCGCAGTAATGTGGATTTAATATATGGTCTGACACATTCAGAAACAATCATGTAGAAGTCATTGTATAAACTATTAACTTGTCAATAACTGCTGAAGGTAAAAAATCAAAATCTTGGGGAGAAGAGCTTCACTGTGGAGTTTCATGTGGAGATTTTTAGTGATCAGACGATGGCTCTCACACAGGAACGTCGCTGTCATCAGAGTGATGTCATCAAGTTTGTCCTCTGTGTGTGTGTTGAGTCAGCAGGTGAATTACTACCACCTCCCCCTCATGCACATGTACACACATACACACACACTGCAGGTCCACAGACTCCTCATTAATGTATATTTCTTTTTTCAGGCTCTGGACAGCGACAGGCTGGTGCTACAGAAGATGAAGAAAGCTGCAAAAGCCAAATACACATCAGGTCAAGGTACACACCCCAAAATAAACACACGCACACGCATCCCCGTATTGTTCCCTTTACTAACAGCATTTCTGTGTCAGAACACGTGTCTCATTTGGAGCAGTACATTAACGCGATGGAAAAGCTGTCGGTCAACTGTCACTCAAACGGAGAGACGGAGGTTGGCTCCGCCTTCTGCCGCCTGGCGGACTTTTCCAAAGAGCTCCTTTCTCCCATGAAAAACCTGGTGAGTGGTAGCAACACAACACTGCAGGGGTTAAAGGTCAGAGCAGGTGTACTTGTTAAGAGTCACAAACTCCAGTAAATCTAGGAGCTCTTAGCTGGGTCTCTAAACCCTGTGAGTGTTGCTCATACACAGACCTCCCAGTGGCTTTTGTTTGGCGATGCTCTTTTATTTAATATCAAATAACTTTTAACTATGAAACCTCTGGTATAAGCTGTGTGATTTGTGGTTGACTAGTCCTTCCCAAATGTGAAAAAGCCCTCTCACTTTAAACCAACAGGCTCTTTAGCTGGTGTGAACAGGACTCCAAAGAAAATGTTAATATTTCCATTTCCTCTGGAAAAGTCCCTTTATTAAAATAAACCTCCAGCTGATGAGTTTCTACTTAAAAATCTATAACTTCAGTTTGAAAAAACCCTTAAAAATGAGTCTTTGCTCTTGTTTGAAAAAATCTGCCTCCTTCCTTTACAGAAAGCCCTATGTAGAGGAGCGCATAATGAGTTGATTTACAAAATGACAGACCGACCAGCATCAGCTACATGATACAGACTTTTTGGTTATATGTTATGGCGAGTGTGTATTATTATCCATCCATTTTCTTCAGCTTATCCAACAGGGGTTCGCCGGGGTCTGGAGTCTATCCCGGGCCTAACACAGAGAAACAGACAACAATCCACTCCTATCAACCAATTTAGAGCCACTAATTAACCCAACCCCATGCATGTCTTTGTGTGGGAGGAACCCAGAGAGAACCCACACAGGCACAGGGAGACCATGGAAACCCCACACAGTCAGTAGATTTGAACCCAGGACCTTGTTGTAGTGAGGTGACACTGCTAACCCCTGCGCAGCCGTTCTCCCATGTATTCAATCAAATTAACAAATAAAATATTTAATGGTTTATGTAGTCTGTCTTTGGACACAATATTTGCAATTTTATCAGATCAGACTTTTACAGAAAATAAAAGAATATTTTCCTATTAAAAATCTTTGGACAGATAAAACCCAGGTTGTCTTTTAACTGATAGGAAATAAATCCATATATTTTTAATGTAAGTTTGTCCAGTTATTTTGGGCCTTTGAAAATGAGGTACTCATATTTTGATTGCTTTATTTAAATCCACTGTGTTGGTGTACAGAAGCAACATTACTGTCACTGTCGAAATAAGGACCTAACTTAAGACCTAACTGTAGTTATAATTACTATACATCTGGAAAGCAGTAGACAATAGTGAGCTTGTGACACAACCCTTGTGTTATATGGTTTTGTGCTCTCAGTCAAAGTCATAATCAGGTAAACTCCCTTAATGTTCTTCATGTTAAGCAGTTCATAGTGTTACCCATGATGCCTTTGAGCAGTATGTATTTTTCCCTTTAGATAACTTATGTTTCTGTGTGTTCAGCTAAAGAGCATGCTCCACAACATCAACTTCTTCTTGGACTCTCTGGTTAAAGGAGACCTGAGGGAGGTGAAGGGGGTGAGGACATTCATTTTTGCTTACTGCATTCATATCGCCTGAATAACTCGTATGAACTATAACAGTCACGAGCCTCGGGCCAGTGTTTCTGTCAACATTTCACCAGAGTTCAGTCAAAAAAACCAAATCTTTGTAGTCTTTTTTTCCTGCGTTTAGCCTCAGGATGCTGCTGCTTGTGTTCAGTAAGGTTAATAATTCTAATTCCAGTTTTCTCCTGTGTCTCCTAGGATCTGAAAAAGCCTTTTGAAAGAGCGTGGAGGGATTACGAGAGCAGATTGTGAGTGACACTGAATTAACTTATGTTTATTTGCTAGTATCTAAGACTGGAAACTTTAATACATTTGTAGTAGCAGCAGACAGCTTTTTAAATTAAAGTCTTTAAACTGTGTGTGCAGTAAACAGGTGGAGAAGGAGAAGAGGGAGTTAGCTCGGCAGTATGGGATGGTGAGGAGTGAGGTGAGCGGAGGAGAGATCGCGGAGGAGCTTGAGAAGGAGAGACGCTCCTTCCAACTGAGCATGTGTGAGGTCAGTGACTTTTCCCCATCAGTTCCATTCTTATTTCAAAAAATGTGCAGCCTTCCTTCAATCCCTTCGTGTCTTTTTTCCTCAGTATCTAATTAGGGTCAATGAGATAAAGACAAAGCGAGGAGTCGACCTTCTGCAGAACCTCATCAAACACTACCATAGCCACAACAAGTAGGAGCTCACACAAACACAGCTTTGGCAAAGCTACATACAGTAAACTGGAATGGTCTTATTTACTACATCTTTATGTTTGTGTTCAGTTTCCTGCAGGAGTGTGTTTCCACCACTCAGAGGCTGAAGCAGTACATGGATGAGCTCAACGGAGTCCTGACCACGGTACAAGAATTACTAACAGCAGCAACACTAGCAGCAGCCTCTAAGTGCGGCTGGCAGACTGTTAATGATTTGCACAGAGATTAAAATTAAGTAATTTACTTTTAAAAATTATTATTATGAAGAATACAACATACAGAATAGAGAAGGACATTACATGAAGTAAGAAATTAAGTGATTTACTCTCTTTTAGATTCTTCTTTTGGAGCCAACCTCAAGTAGTCACTAGAGGAACTATACTTTGCTGCTTGGTTGTGCTCTGTCTCTGCGGTCACATGATCAAAACTCATCCATTCATACAATAACTGATCAGCTCCAGCTCTCTACACGTGTAATAGTCCATGAGAAGTAAATTCATGATAATTCACTCCAAAATTAAACATGGAAATTTGCTGAGTCAGATTTGGACGGTTTAAGGCCGGCAGCAGCATGTGACCCTGGATTAGCTGAGTTGTTTGTGTGTGCAGGTGAAGCAACGTCAGGACGAGGAGAAGAGACAACTGTGCACAATCAGAGATCAGCTGAGGCCGGTCGTCCACACAGAGCAGGTCAGAGACACAGACACATATGTCGGCTATATCACTGTTTGGACACGTAAATACTGAATGTGTGTCTGCACATGTGTGTGTGCGCGTGTAGGACTCTTTACCTAAGCAGGTGTACAATATGCATCAGTTGCTGGGAGACAAACAGTACGGGACGGAGAGAACGGGATTCCTCTACAAGAAGAGTGACGGGTAAACACACAACATAAAATAACCTGCACGCCTTTTTAAAAATTTACAAAGCAGTGCAATTAAGTTAAATGCCTCAATTACTCTTGATGTGCGTACTGTATTGAAATATAAAGGTATTTATTTTTTCCCCAGGTAGTACAAGTAGTACTTCAGACTCTGATTTTTTTCAGTTGCAGTTTTTTAAAAATTCATTTAAATTTTAAATACAAATGGTACCAAAGTGTTGATAAAATAGGGAAACTCATATAAACAATGTTAAATAGTTAAAAATATCTTCACCTTGACCAACATTTATTCCTCGACATTGTTAATGCATTTAGAAAAATTTATCTGACTTGTGCACTTAATGGGGTCTCTTTAAGCTTTTTGGAGCTACTGACTGTTTGAATTTGAATAGTTCTTGGACCACTTAACCAACACCGGCCTGCAGCCTTTGGTTTAATGTTGTTATATAATCATGGTCATTGCATCATCTCCCTTTTAAAGGCTTGTGTCTCAGTAGCTTAAGGCACTCTTTTATTCTCACTTTTCTTTCTAATATTGTGGCATCTTTACACTACAAAATGAAGTGCCTTGAGGCAGCTGTTGTGAACTGGCGATAAAGGTATTGAACTAACAAGGAGTGACATTGCACATCTGCTGGTTTCATACTTATATTTGTGTATGTGGATTATGGAATGGCAAGGAACCCGGCCTTTGTAATTTGTTCCCTCCAGACTGGTTGACGTTTTCCAAAATACTTGGATGGGGAAGATGCTGCCTTTATTGTGAAAATCAGGGAACAGAAGTCTATGTGTGAGCCACAGACTGTATATAAAAGATGGCAGTAGATTTCAGGTCTGAAAGGAGATTTAAAGGTAGAGTACTTCAAACCTATGTTTTTCTAAGGCCTCAGTCACACAGGCGACTGGTTGGCGACCCCCTGGAGACCAAAGTTAGCTAGGGAAAAATGTGTATTCCCTGACAGTTACTAATTTGCTGTAGACAAGTATGCGTTTCAAGCAAACGAAGGGCTACTCTGGCAATCTGCTAATCACCAAAGTTATAGGGTGGTCTTCCTTGTTATTGATAAGTTGCTACAGTGTGAGCGCACTAAGACGCTCAGTGATGGTCAGTGCTATCAGGATCACTAAAAGGACTAAAACTGTGTTTGTGTTACAGGTTGAGGAAAATGTGGCAGAAGAGAAAATGTTCAGTTCACAACTGTTACCTGACCATCGCACATGCTACTGTGAGTGTGTGTGTGTGTGTGTGCGTGTGTGTGTGTGTGTGTGTGTGTGTGTGTGTGTGTATAAATGTATAAAGGGATAAAATCTGTGTGACTTAGTTTCTCTGTGCTGTCTTTGTTTTTTTAATTAATTGAATCTTATCAGTGCTGTTCTTTCTGCTTTTCAGCCGAATAAACCTCCCACCAGACTCAACCTGCTTACCTGTCAGGTTAAACCCAGCGTGGAGGATAAGAAATGCTTTGACCTTATCTCTCGTAAGAGTGTCACTAATTTTTTAAATGCTATTCTACATGTACACTGAAGTCGTATGTAATTTAGCACAAGATAAAAACTGTATGTATCCAAATATAAATTAAAGTTAAACGCATGTAACCAGTATTATGCATTATGCACACACACATCTCTGTAAATATAAGAAACACTTCTTCCTGCAGATAATCGGACCTACCACTTCCTGGCTGAAGACGAAGCTGAGTGTGTGGCGTGAGTAAAACTTTCTTGGGCAGGTTGTTAAAGGGCCACTCTGCTAAGTTTACACGTACAGTATGAGTAATGTGTTTGCAGGTCTTGGGCAGCATGATTGCACATGTGACACTAAACATTACAAGTCTGAAAATGTTTAGACAGACAGAAGGGTAGTTTCCTTTGCTGCTCCAACTCTCAGCTTTAAACTATATTAGCTGCTAATTTTGTAAGAGATCTGCGTCTTTAATTAAACCAAGTATATACAAAACGCGCTGTTTAGACCAAGAGTCAAATCATTGACCTCGCAGTTGCAAAACAAATGTTCAGCCTTTTTTTTTGTTTTTTTTTGGCTGAAAACGCTGTTAAGCTTAGTGAGCAATGGACTGTTTATGGTCCTGAATGAAGCACAAACTTTGCACCTAAAGAAGTGAGATGCATGTCTTTTGAAATGCTGTCTTAGAGAGGTTGGACTGAGATGTCAGTGGCCATGTATTGTTTTTAATATAGTAATGGTGGTAAATTGTTGGACTACTCTTTTCTTGTGTTGCTCACATCATCATGGCTCTAAAAATGAGACAAAATGATTAAAAAGAATTGTTTGTTTTCAGCTGGATGTCGGTGCTCACTAACAGCAAGCAGGAGGCTCTGAGTATGGCTCTGGATGGGGGAAGAAAAGGGGGAGGAGGGAGTGAGAGCAGCGTGGAGGACCTGACCAGAGCCATCACCGATGACATCAAACGGATGCCGGGAAACAACAGCTGCTGTGACTGCGGCGCACCAGGTAAACCAACAAAGTAGACTAGATGTTATGCCGAAAAGATTATGCCAAAAAGATTACTGGAATAATTGTGTCATGTTTAATCAAGTAAATAGTTGACAGATTATTTTGTGGCAAATAGGACTGTTAAATGATTAGATTAGTTCAATTCTATTTCTACAGTTTAGTTTATTTCTACAATCAGATGATATGTGCCAAGGTAGGCTTTTAATGTGAAAAAATCTGCAGGAAGTATTCAGGTGGAGCTCTCCCTCACTCTATAGATCCTGGGTGGCTCTCTACAAACCTGGGTATCCTGACCTGTATTGAGTGTTCAGGCATCCACAGAGAAATGGGGGTCCACGTCTCCAGGATCCAGTCTCTGAGCCTGGACAGTCTGGGAACCTCAGACCTGCTGGTAGGTCAGACCTGTTAGCTAGCGAGCTTATCAGTCATGCCTTCCAGCTGTAACTGAGTTCACTTCTGAAATTCGGTGTTACTGTGCATTGCATTTACATTTCCTCAGCTGCGAACAGTTATCAAAGACATTTCCAGAGATAAACTCTCAGGTAATTTCTATGTTTAGAGTTTTTTTTTTTTTTTTCCTGCTGTGCATTTCCATTGCTTTGAGGCTGGGTCATTACTATTTCAGTGCAGTGTGGTTTATTCTGACATATGTAGTGTTAAATGTTTGACATTTAGTTTAATATTTTCTAACATGGTTATTTAATGTTAAATCAGAGAGGTGATTTATATCCTTGCAAGACATACTAAGTTCCAATTCTCAATCAGTGGAGACCTCTGACAAACTGAAAAAGATTGTAATGTTAAGCTAATATTTTTATCATTTAACTCAATCCAGCTGGCATTTGGTAATGGATTGGCTTCTTACTGAAGTACATAATAATAGTCATCTGTTTTTTTGTGGGTTTTTTTTTTTTAAATAGCTGAACACAGTGTGAACACAGTGTCGTGTCCCCCAAGCTAATCCAATCTAGCTTATTCTGAGGTTAAAAATCATGATGATTCTTATTCTTGATATAATACCCACTGAAGGGCTATTACATGGCCCTCATGTTGTTTGCCCTTGAGTGTGAGCTCTCTCTCTCTCTGTATCTCCCAGTTGGCCAGGAATGTCGGTAATTCCGGTTTTAACGAAATACTGGAAGCCAACCTGCTGAGTCCGTCACTGAAGCCCTCCCAACACAGCCACATGTAAGCCACAAACACAGATGCACACACTCATAGGAAATATTTCACACTGTAACAAATCTGATGCCGTAAATTTTTGACGTGCAGGCCCGAGCGTAAAGACTTCATCCTGTCAAAGTATCAAGACGTTAACTTTGTGAGGCGGAGCCATAGCTCTGCTTCGGCGCTGCGACTTCGTCTGCAGGAGGCGACCAAGACCTGCGATATCTACACTCTGATCCAGCTGTACGCTCAGAGGGCAGAGCTGAGCCAGCCTCTGCACACACACATACAGGTAGGTAAACACACTTTATACAGGCACACTGATGTGCATGTTAGATTACACGTACACACATACCGATAAAAAAAAAAACCACAGGTATAATCAGCTACACGCGCACAGCTACATACACAAGTACACACATACGTTAAGATGAAAGGTAATAATAATCTGGGAATAACATAATCTCAAGAGATTGTTTTCTTGCCACCAGGAGAAAGGGGAGACAGCGCTCCATTTAGCTGTCCTACTGGCTGACAGGACATCACTGCACATCCTGGACTTCCTGGCTCAGAACTGGTCAGTCTGCTATGGAAACCTTTGTAACACCTCAGTGTGTGTGTGTGCGCGCACCTGTGTGTTTACCTGCATGTTTTTCTTTTTCCATTTTTTTTGTCAGCTCCAATGTGGATATACAGACATCAGCGGGAAACACAGCGTTGCACTACAGCTGTCTGCACAACAAGACCGACTGTGTGAAGCTGTTACTGAGAGCCCGAGCCAACACACACATCAGTAATACACACACACACTTGGATAATGTATCTGTCAGAGCTCTAATTTTTTACTTGAGCATCAACTGTGTGTAGAGGTTATTTAATCTCATTCTGATAAAGCATACGAGAAAAATGTCAGACTCTTCACATCCAAAATATTCCAAGTTCACCAGGATTACTGTCCCAAAGATAAAACACTATTTATTTCAAACAACCACATCATCCGGAGGTTCACAGTAAGGATCGCAAAGACAAACTAAAGATAACCTGAAACAGAAGATCAGTGTCTGTAGAGCTGTAGATCTCTAGCCTCACTCTCCATGTAGTGTCACCTGCCTTCACCACCCATGCCCATTGACTCCAGCCAATAGATGAGGCCCAATTAAAAAAACAAAAAACAAAACAGGAATGTCAGACAATAAGTAAAACGTACAGTATTTGGTGTCCTCATATTTTAAAGTGAGGATTTTTTAGAGCTTTTTTCATGCAGAATATTTTTGGTGACTTGTGATGATCTGGATAAACTGATGATATTTAGTAATTATTTAATTATTAATTAATACTTTAACTGTTTATTTCAGAGAACGAGTTAGGAGAAACTGCTCTGGATGTGAGCCGCAGGTTGAAGCACACCCATTGTGAGGCACTGGTGAGGTCATCGCTCTGATTACGGATTCACGTTAAACAGTTTGATCAATCAGTAACCACCTGTTATACCGTGTTATCACCATATTTGACCGAGATGGCAGGGACTAAATTACTAGTTTTTTTTTATTTTTAAAAAATGTATTTAGCAAGATAAATGATGGTCTGCTACTATAATTAACTGCACAACAGCCCATCTTATGTCTTTAAAAAGGTATCAAACATGGCTGAAAGCTCCAGTTTAGTGAGTCATATAAGTGGAGGTGAAGGCTAGCAGACTATGTTGTCTACACCGAGCTTAAGTCACCTATCTGTTAACTTTATTCTGTGTTTTAACTTTATTTTGTATTGCTGTTATAGCACTTAATATTCTTATTTATTTTACTCTGTTGTAGCGGTTTGTGACTGCTTGCTTGTGAAACTGTACTTACTTGTTTACCTGTTAACCAAAAGTCCTTGATAAAGTTTCACATTGAACACCTGTGTAGTTTTTATAAAGGGGTAAAACAGATACAGATATGAAACTAATTATTTTAGCAGGTTGTAAACATGTGAATTTATGCTGTAAAATCTGGCATTTTAATGGGAGTCTATGGAGAGGCACGTAGTTTTTGGAGCTATCCCCAACTGACCATCTTTTACTCTCAACATAGATTGTTAAGCAGCATGCAGTCAAATACTGCTCAAACCTGATTGGTCAGTAGCTCTTAAAGCCTTGTCCCTTGTCTTTGCAGGTGCCCCTCATTTACAAATATTTTACTGTGTGTGTGTGCAGTTGCAGAAGGCCCAGTCCAACCAGTTTGACCATCACATCCATGTAGAGTACGAGTGGAGGCTTCGTCATGATGACCTGTACGACAGTGATGATGACTTTGATGACAAGGTAACCATAGACACCGACAGCTTGCTGAATTGAAATTCTTACAAAAAACTCCTGAGTATATTTATTTCAAATGATGTCACTGCCTTTTCTTCATGTTCTGCATTCATATATAAGTATAAGGGGGATCTGTTACTTGTATTTATAATTTACTCTACTCTGCTATAGGAGCTTTGCACAGTTCACAGTTCGAAATAATGCTCATTATATTGGGTTATGGTGCAGCCCATTGGTTCGTCCTCTGTTTGAAATAAACATTTTTAGCTCCCTTCTTCATTATGTCCTTCTCCTCCTCCACCACTGCTCTCTCTCCTTCCTCATTTTCACCTTTCCTCTTCCTCCTCACCTGAGAGCTCATGTCCTGAACTGAAGTCAGAACACGTAAACATGCAAAAACAAACTCGGTTATTCCCGATATTGTTGCAATTACTTATTGTCAGCAACATTAGGCTCTCTCTTTTCCAGACAGCTGACAATGAGCTGGCTAAACAACAAGAACAGCTGGTGTATAAGCTAATGTTCTGCCAGATAATGTTAGGCTTGAGTGTCCTCACAAAGTTTTACAACCTCCTCCAGAGTAAATACACTAGACATTAACAGATATTGACAGCTGAGGTAAACAGCAGAATGACAGCCTACATTAACTACAGATAAACAGTGACCACCATAGTTAGGGTTATGCACCTGAAATTGAAGGGGTAAGAAAACAGAATTCAGTTGACTGCAATCTGAATGGAAATTTGAATATCTCGTGGTGATATTTTGGACACTGTACCTTTAACATAACTTTCTCTCGACTGGTTTTCCCTTGTAAACAGAGCCAGAACCAGAGCTGTGAGCCTGAGATCACATTGACTCAATTATTTGAAATGCTGGCCAAGTTTAATAAGGAAATAAATGCGTTAAGGAAATATATTCCCTTTAAAATCAGGAACAGAATTTGTCAAGCTCATAATTAAACACAGAAGGTTAATCTTCTTTTAGACAAAATAAATGTTTAGGTATTGGATAGAAGTGGATTGTTCTTTGAATCATTTGTATATTTATTTTTCTACTTCTCTTTGTAGCTTAATATTTTTTTGTTATATTTTGGAGATAAAAATCTTTGTGTATAAAATCTGCAGTTTAGTCATGATTCTCACAATAAGTTTTAAACCATCGATCATCTTTATAAATTGTTCACTGGTTTCTCTCTGCTAACGTCTTCATGCGCTTCATCTTCTGTTTCAGAATGGTCCGTTGAAAAAGGAGCGCTCCACTTCCTCCTCATCCTCCTCTTTCACCCCCTCCTTCTCCTTCTCCTCCCGTCCCTTCAGCTTCAGTCAGTCCAACTCCTCCTGTGTCACGTTGTCCTCCTCTTCTGGAACACCCGGAGGATCAGCTGGAGGTCTTCTCAGTGTGGGGAGGAGACTCGCCATGGCTATGGAGCTTCACGGCCATCCCGCTGGCTCTGTCCCCAGCCCACCGCCGCCGCCTCCATCCTCCCCTGCTCCCCCGCTGCCCCCGAGGGTCAAAGGTCAGCTTATATAAACATTTTTTAAATGTTTTTTTATCTGGTTCAAGGTTTTTCTCTGGCTTTACCTGCTGCCTGAATGGAAAAACCTCACTGCTCTCTTTTGGCTTTCAGCTCCCAATGTTCCTCCTCCTCCACCTCCGTCTGGGGGAGATGGTATGGGGGATGAAGAGGAGGGAGAGGGCGAGGTATTCTTTCCCCTAACAGGAAATAGAAAGATTACCCCTCCCTCTCCCATTGGCGTCCGACACAAGAGGAGCTGCTCTGAGTCCAGTAAGCACGGTAATATCTGAGAGGCACACTGCAATTAATCGGTCAGAAGGATACTGTGTTATTAACTCTGTGTGTGTGTGTGTGTGTGTGTGTAGATTATGGGTTGCCAGCCAGTCCCAGGATATACAGTGGTCCAGACTCCTCCTTCAGGAAGTGTGTGTGAGTATCCACAGCACTGCACGGAGCACATCCAGGAAGAATCTGGCTCATAACCAGTGTTGTGATCATTATCATTGCAATAGCTCCTGCAATGATGATGATTACAACACTGGTTGTGTTTCTTTATTATTATGTAGAGGTGGTTTTTTTTTTTTTTTTGTATATGTAAATACA
>VUQG01045571.1:40982-58851 GCA_015106755.1 Etia nguti
TTAAATTAAAGTTTTTTTTTTTTTTTTTTTTGTATATGTAAATACAAACTCCAGGACTTTGTATTTACAGTCCAGTCTTCTAAAATGGTCCATTGAATTTTGTTGTTTTTGTATCCTTGCGTTGAAGAAAGAAAAGCTAAAATTTGATCTTTGCTGATGAGTATGAAGCTTATAATTGGATGTGCGATGAGGGGATGTCTCACAGACCGAGGTGCTATTCAGCTCATGCTGTTGTTCAGAATTTAAACCGGTAGAACAAAGTTTTAAGCAAAATAGAAACAAACGAATTCTAGGAGAGATCCTAAAATTTGAATTTGTTCAAAATCTGTCAGAGTAAATTTATTGGGACAGACATCAGATATGAATATTTTTGGTTTATTATTTCATACATGTTTGTAAAACAATTAAAGAGGACATAAAAGTTTAAAGTCGGAACTTTATTCTTATTCTTGTGAAATAAACAAAGTGAAGCAGTTCCTACTTAGATGAATTGAGACTGTACTGACCTCTGGTGGATAGGAGGTGAAATACAGGCCAGCGTGATGAGGTTAAAAACACCACCGACAATGACACGGACTCATTTTCCCCCTCCCTGTCTGTCTCTGTTTCTCCAGTCCAGCTTCTCCTCTCAGCTCACTGACTGAACGATCTGACAGAGGTACTTCCTGTCCCAAAACGTCTTCTCAGACCTGGGTTTGTTTTATCTATCAAGAGTCTGTTAAATCTATTATGTCCACCTGTGATAAATGTTTACTGACAGCGTGCGCCTACAGTCTTTAACCAGAGAGCAAAAGAGCAGACAAAATCCGAGGATACAAATTGGGGGGGGGGGTTTAATATCCAAGTTATTTGCATTGCATATATGCAAACATTAGGTTTTTCTTTGTTTTCCACATGACAGACACATGTACATGCTAGCAAAAGAAGAAAGAAGAACAAACCAGAAATATAATTATTCAAATTAAATAATAAAAAAATATACCTAGCGATACCAAAAAGCTGTTTCATTGGTGATTCTCCTCCCTGCCTCATGTTAAATAAATCATATTCCACATTTAAATAATTTAAAATGATCTGAAATGACTAAATTAACTTAATTATGACTGATTAATAATGCATTTTAATGTTTATTTTTTATCTATTATGAAATTGTAAAATGTATTTTTGGCTTTTTAAAAAATGTAATTATTGTCCCTGTATGAATGAGAATTTACTTAAAAACCTGAATCTTTCTGTCTGAGGTTTTCGGAGGGCGGACAGTGAAAGTGGCTCCTCCCATTTCCAGATCCACAGTAAGGCACCGATAAATGGCTCTCCATCCAATCAGCGCTCTCAGAGCTTTGAAAGTGACAGCAGAGGCTCCGCCCCTCAACCACTTCCTCGTAGATCATTGGTGAGATCTTCAAAAACATTTAACTTACCATCAATCTTGCAATGTCTTTATAATTTAGGAAGGAAAAAAAAATCACAATCCAATCGGTTCCAGCAACACGTTTGTCATCATCTTTCAATGCTGTGATTGCAGCCATTGCCCAACTCTCTGTGAATAGTAGTCATGGCCTTTGATCAGTGGTCTTTGATCAGTAGTCATGACAATTTGCATATTAATGATCAAGAAACCCTTTATACTCAAGGGGTATAATTCAAATAACTTGTGTGCAGGTACAGTAGTCATGCAAGCAAAAGGTACAATGTATGAGCATAAAATATAAAGAAGTGAATCGATATCATATTTGGACAATAGAGGAACAAATTCCAATTAACAGTACAATGAAATACTGTAATACATGAGCAATAATGTTACACATGATTTGGTATGTATCAATTAGCCTCGAGGAGCATCCAGTCGTCGGGTTCAGGCGCTGTATGACTGCCAGGCCGACCACCATGACGAGCTGAGCTTTTCTGAGGGCCAGGTGCTGGTGGTCCTGGGACAGGAGGACAATGATTGGTGGGTACGTATCACCAACCTGACCTCTCATTAGTGCCTTGGCTGGCGGGATGGAGAAAGTCTCACAGTGCGACCTCATCTGTCCTCTGAGCTTAAGTCTGTACTTGAGCTGAAATAAATGAAGGAATCTGCATCATTTTAAAATATATAAAATAGATATGTATGTTAGAGCCTCCAGTTCAAGGTGTAAAAATACATAAACATTGAACTGCGTGAGTGCAAGCACATATGCCCAGAGGCCTGTTTTGGTAAGAGAATTTAAAGCTTATAGGATTTAAAGCTTTTGGTTTAGCTGGATTTTTACTGTTAACAAAGGTGGTTCAGTTCTTTCTAGGATACATCTAACCTGTGCCAGAGCAGTTTATTTTTGTCATCAGCATGCATGAAATCAAACCGCTATTAACCAATTCTCTGGAAAAAATGGCATTAACATTTGTGAAAGTGCTCTTGAACCTTAGTAACTTTTATAGATCATCTTTCTATGACGAGCATTAAAAAGAAATATAGATTTTAAATAGTAAACATGTTTTATTACAGATTTTACGTTGTTGATATCACCTTTGCTTAAAAAGTTACGAGGGCTCAAAAATGCAACGAATCTTTACCCCTCCCTTGGAATAATAAGTAAATAGTATGAAGGTAGAATTTTGCAGTTATTGTACAAAAATCCTCCAGCTAATTACTGATGCACTGGTTCTCTCCGTTTCTTAATGTATAAACATATTTAGATGCATCATTGGTCTCACTGTCATTATCCATTTACACAGTGAAATCTAGTACCCAAACTCTGCAAATGAATGTATTTTTGCAATCTTATCGTAATTAAAATAGTAGTTGCGGGATAGTTACAGCTTTGGCTCTACTGGTCCACCCAAGTGGCTCTCACTCTTCAAACCTGTTTGACTAAATGTCCAGTAAGACAAGGTAAACGTGTATCTGTGTGTGTATGTGTGTGTGTGTAGCATGGTTACATAGAGGACGAACCAGACCAGAGAGGGTTGTTTCCTTCCTCATTCGTCCAGCCGCTGTCTGACTGATGTGAAACCAGGCCAGAACCAGGCTGACCTCAGACCAGCACAAATCCAGATCCCCGCAGAGCTCTGGAGAACCAAACCACATGAGAACACCTGATCTGCAGATGGGCCAGGTCAGATGTTCAGAGGCTTCAAATGTTCATGGTCCTGACACTGTTGTCACAGCAACCGGTGTTCCTCATGCCTTCAGTTACCATGGAAACATTATGGATGACCTTCAGTAAAGACCACACATTATTTTTATGTGGCTCCAGTTAGGTCAGGAAGACACCAATGAGACGGCCTCGGACAGACCAAACAGCCAGCGCTCGAGGCTGCTGTAGCCAGTACTTTAGTTTATTTATTTACCTAAAAAGCAAAATAATATCTAAGCACAAAGGGCAAATCACAAGAAACAGCAACCCACTGGACCTTTATTCTGAAGCTAATCTGGGCCTCATTTTCTTTTGACTTTATTTATTATCATTTATTTATTTTTACTGAATTTGTGGCGAGCAAAAACACACAAGCTACTGCTGCCACATTTTAGGTTTCGATAGACCCGGACTCAGGCCATATTACTGATCAGATTTGTTGGTTACAGCTGCCTACCCAGATAGCACAAAAGACTCTGAGATACCAAGGACCAAAGCTCTAAAGTGAGATATGAAAAGTGGACTTCAGAGCTGTACTCATCTGTAAAAGTGGACTTCACAGGAGACTCACATTTCCTTCCAGTTGCCTTCGATTTCCCAAGATATCACATCACCTCAGTGTGTTGCTGCCACGTTTCCAAAATGAATTTACTCAGTGCTCAAGTGTCAAAACTTCTCATTATAACAAGTTATTTCTGTCGTGATTAGATTAACTAATTCTGTTTTAACAAGAACCTTTGTATTAACATTATAACAAGGGATGGAAAGTTTTTTTGTTTTTTTTATTATTTGGCTATTAGAGAAAAATAAGAACTAAAATTCAATCTCAGTAAAAGTACTGAGTTATTTTAGACATATTTAAACCTTTAAGCAACAATTAAAAAAAAAAAAAAGCTTGTGTAATATACATATATACGCAAGTAATGGCATCAAGCACAAAAGTAAAGCACAAATATAGATACACTTGATACTTATTAAGACTTTAAGACTTTTTTAGCTTTAAGAGAGAACAAAAATCTTCTTAACGCATGTTCAACAATATTTGGATAAGAGTTTTTAATGTTACATGTTTAATTTTCCCAGTAATCATTTCTGTAATTCTTTTATTTAGGCGGTAATAGTGAGCTAAGCACCGGAACTTCATATAGCACATTTTGTATGATTTGAGTAAAACTTTATTTAGTAAAATATAGAAGAAGTTCTATTGAGGCACCATGTTATGTGGTCAATTTAGCAGAGGCAAAAAACAAAACAAAAAAAGGGCATTGTGTGCTGGACATCCTAGCATAATGTAACCAACAACATTTAAAACCCATTCAGACTGAATTTAAAACAGCTTTTTGCTTTTTTAAGGCATTGTTTGTACTTTAGTGACCTGTGGCCACTCAATTTATTCCTTCCATTCCTGGTTACGACAGCATATCACCTTATAAATAACCCCTGGCAAAAAGTGTGGAATCCCTGAAATTAAAAACAGTCAACTTCTTCTGTCTAGCAAATGAACAAATTGTTTAATTGCTCTGGCTTTATGAAACATGCCTCATACATACTCAGACGCCATGTCCACAAAAGAGAGGTTAGAACTAAAATCACCATTAAGACCTGTTAGATTTACATTTAAAAGTCCTGCCAGGGCCAGATTTACAGATTACACAAAACTTTAAAGATAAATGAGCAACCGTTATCTATAATTATGGATGAATGACCTCTCTTTAGTTCCAAAGAAACACTATGGAGAGTACTTCCACAAGTCCGACTTGCACAGGCTTATGTGCTCCTTCACATGCCAAACTAGTTATTGTGATTGTTGCAGAAGCAATGAGCTGCTGTTAACTGAACAATTAACTTGAGCTGCAGTAAGTTAAGCATTAGTCAAAAATTAAACACAGTTGAAAAATGTCAGTAGAATTCAACTGACCTTTGTAAATAGACCTGGACCCCCAAAGCCCGCCCATAACATCAACGCTGGGTTTCACCCACAAAAAGAAATATTCTCCATCAAGCTGATTCCAGCTTTCTTGTGTAACAGCTGACACATGAGCCTTGCAGGTTGGAGAACGTTTTTTTCTTCCCTAAAATAATTTTGCCAGGGGTTGTAATAAGGTCTTTCCTTATATCATCTCATTATCATCTCTGTATAAACTTCTTGATTTTTTCCAAAACATTTTCATGAAAGAAAAGATGTTTTAACAAGAACTGTTAATTTAAAAAAAAAAGAATTTGGGATAGTGGCAGAAATTCATTGTCGTAAGAATCAGCTTTTATAGACAAACTCCTCCACAGACGATCAATTCAGCTCTTGCCTCCAGAGTACGTACAATTTTTCTAATAGAAAAAAACCCATGAATTCTGTTTGTTTTAAGAAATGTTTTATTTCATTCAAAGTGACAGCGGTGGATTCATTTTTATATGTTGTTTCAATGCTCCTGTTGGTTTGGCCTGTATAAATGGACTGATAATCAGCAGGTTTGTTAAATGAAACTTACATGACGAGCTGAATTAAAGCTATGGTAACAGACCGTACACGTTTGGTCACCTGTTGTCACTTTGTACTAAATCTACAGCTCATACACAGATGTTTATAATGGAATTACGAGCAGCTGACTAAGTGGATTTATCTGCACCTAGCAATGGAAATAAAACTCTACATTTGAAGACTGCAGAGAGTCTTGTGAGCACAACTTTGGATTTAAAGTCACAACAAACTCCTCTGTTAAAGGTGAGGAAGTAAACCTGTTTACAACAATCCAGCTCAGAACTCAGAAGGGCTGCTGCTCTGTCATTTTATGGCACATTAAAGCATTCCTCATCTGTGTGTAAACTGGATAATTTCCCAGGTAATTTGGCAGGAAGTTTCTTTCCTGGACAAGGCAACAAAGTGTTAAATCTCAGCAGTGAATGAAAAAGTTTAGAGCAAGCAGCAGATGTTTCATATTAAAATTAAGGCTTCTGGCGATGCAGCAGTTGGATTTACGAGACACTGACTTGTTCCAGACAGATAAGGGTAAACTCAAAGTACCCTCAATACTGCACTCACGCTAACACCAATGACGGAGCAACAGCCTCCAAATGAAAATTCAGCATTAGATTTTTTTTAAGAAGTCCTTAGCCTGCTTCAAAGTGATTCTCAAAGGGTTGTTTTTTTTTTTTTTAATTCCTCCATTATTGATATCTGACTTTTTTTTCTCCTTTTTCTTTCAGGCAATAAAATAATCATTAAAAAAAATCCTACCAACTTTGTACAGTAATACTTGGCAAAGAGGAGTGTTGGACAACCCATTGTATGAGCATTTTTCTTTGGAGCAGATTGAGCTTTTTACTGAACATCAGTCTCGGGGCGGTTTAACACTGGCTTGAGTCCGCACCTACATTGTCACCACAAATATGCACATTTTTGTTGCATTAAAACAGCCTGTTAACACTCCAACCTCATTGCAACAGTAGGCTGTTTGTTTCTTAAAAAAAAAAAAAAAAAACAAGATAAAAATGTCCTCTGGTTTTCACTGGTCTTAAGCCCAGAAAATAATATCTATATTTATCTTCTTCCCACTTCGATGATGGTGCATGCGACCCAACTGTGTGAAGCCCAAAAGCTATGATTTCTCAGACTGCACCACAGACTATACAAAAGACATATAGCTTCTGTGACATCCCCCACTGGTTTCTGGGCAGTGCATCACACCGCATCCATTAGTCACCATTTTGTCTTTGTTAAGAAGCTGTATTTATAGACTGTATGTTTGCATTACACCCATATCTCCTAATTAGTGCAAAGTAACAGACTAACAAGGTAAACCTCTCTGATGATCTGTATCACACATGAAAATATACAACTTATTTCCAGAATAAACCAAGTAGTAAAGTTGAGTTTAGTGTTCTGAATTAGTGGTGAGGTGAGCGGATCTATCTGCCTGTGTCGACATACCTGTCATTCAAAGCTGCAATGCTCATTTTCCCCAGCCTTTAGAATATCCACAAAACCCACATGTTCTCAAGGAGAAACCAATCATGCTACTATGATGACTGCTACTAATATAGAATTTCTTGAGCTTCTTAATGTCAAGAAGGAAACCCAAAGTAGAAATGCTTTTCTCTAAAGGCCACTTGAGGCTGGCATCAAAATTAAATAAATCACATGTAGGCAGCTGTAACCGCCAAATTTGACCAATAACATGGCCTGATGTGCTATTAGTTGTACTATAAGGGAACACAAAATGTCTGTGGTCCAGTTTTGGTGAGCAAAAGTTTATATGTTTTTGGTTTTTGTTTCTCAGTCTGTTACTTAGCACTAATATACAGTCTAGTTACTAACCAGGCTTGCAAACATCTGCTGGTAACATAGCACTCCTCCCTTCTGCCTGCCCCCCGAAAAAAAAGCTTCAAAGTAGGTCTCATTAAGCAGTGTGTGGTTTCATGTTCAGACTCAAAAATAAAAGTGTGAAAATGTTCCGAAACTGCTCATGGTGAAAAGTCACTAATATTCAGATGACTTTGAGACAATCTGTACCTCGTATTCTTACATTCATGGAACAGCCATCTACATGCTGTGAAAGTTACTTTTGGTTGGAAATCAAGTAAAACTGAGCTACATCTTCTACTCATCTGTGCACTGCACACACTGGTGATGTTGTAGAGCGACTTTGTCCTTTTCAGGTTTTGTTTAATAAATCTTTAAAGTTGTGTGTGGTCCTCTTTTTCAGCTTAATTTGCTGAGCTTTGTTTATGAATTAAATGACATCTTCCCATGAAATTCAACAGTCTACAGCTTCACTAACCGAATCATATCTGAAGAAGATTGGTAACTTATACTGACACTGAATTTGCATGATTCCTGCCAAGTTTATTTAATAATAAACATCACGAGGTGCACCTAGCTCAAGTTACAAGATATGTTAGACTAAGCAAAATTAACCTCCTGGAACTTTACTTAGGGAGCATGAAAGTCGTCACGCTCACCTTTCATTCTGTGTACACATTACAAGTTTTCATATTGGAGTGTATCTGACATGTACACTAACAGTGATATTACCTGTGACGTGCCAATATCAGCTCTTACATTTCCAGTCACCATGTTTCTGTTTTTTTTCCCCACACGTGAGAAGTCTTCATGGCTTTCTAGCTGGTAGCCAAACCAAGTTGAAATATATTTAAACCAAAACCTTAAGCTTTTCCAGCCCTAACTAAGCTTAAGTTTATGAGTATAAGATTACAAGTTACACTTTACATGAACGTAAATGTTCTGGATCAAGTATCATCACATTTTGAGTATTTTTGACTTGGAACAGAAGGACTGGTTCTCCTGACTTTACTACTCCCATGAAGGTTGGATACAACAGGGGCTAATGTGCACTGATTAAAAAACTAAACCAAACTAATATCATGATTTGTTCCTATTTTGGATTAAATCAGCTGCAAACCTTGAGACTGCTGCAGACTGCTGAATCACACAGGCTGAGAACCAAACAGGATCAAGACCGGACAGGAAGTTCCAAGTATCATTGGTTTACGTTCTGAAAATGCAGAAGTAACAAAGCTTAAAAAGTTTGTCATGATCTTCTAGGTCAGGACGGTTTGTGTTAAAATTAAGATAAAATAAAATGGATGGATTATAAATGGTATACAATGCAAGAAATCTTCTTATGTGGTTGGACAGCAAAGCAACGACATGGCCTCTTTCCACCATTTCTTCTTAAGGAGAAAGTGCTTTTTATTAAAATTTAAAAAAAGAAAGGTTATCCCTGTGTACCTATAAAATCCAATAAAAACAAAGATAAGATAAAATAAAGTTTGTGGTTGTTTCCAGCTCACAGCAAAGGTCTTTGTGGTCAATCCCAGCAGTCGCACACATCAGGAAAGTTGGTTTTAGGTCTAGAAAAACAGACTGATTTTTTTGAGTTGAGCTTGAACTTATTTCAGCCAGCAAACATTGGAAGAGGGAGGGTATCTCTCAATTAGATAAGCCTCACAGATGTGTCCACAGGTAATTCAGCTGTCTTAAAAAGCCTAACAACATTCATTAATCCAGCATGCCTGGATGTCTGACTCAAGGCAGTTGTGGTGACTGACAGAAAAAGTGCAGGAGTCTAATTTCTATCCAAAACAACAAATATATGGTCTAAAAACTGGCTCAGATTTGGTTTTTTGAGTGCCAGAGGACAGCCAGGTGTGTTGACGATCAGCCAGGTAGAGGTCAGCCGAGTTTATGTGCCAGTTCTGTCTGCAAGGACGTGGTTGTGTCAAGGTGTAGAGTGATCTTGCCTTCGGTGGCAAGCTGTTGGATGATCTGATTCTCAAACTCAGCGCTGTGGACGCCGGTCTTCTTGAAGGCTCCGGCAAACTGATTCTTCTCCCAGTAATGATGCCAGTTTCCTTGCTTATCTGCACCATAACCAAACACTGACACCTAGACAGAGAGAAGGAAGCTATTCCATCAACCATGCATGACACACTGCTGACAGGTCACACTGATACTAAATACATCCTACTTTGTCTGTTGTTAGTTAGTAACTACATAACACAACATCATATTTTGTGAATATACAAAAGAAGAAAGAAGAAATGCAGTCTTTCTCTCTACACCCAGTCTTTACTTTCCTCTTACCTGGTCACAGACATGCAGAGCAAAGATGATGGCCAGCATGCCGGTGGACGGGTAGCGACCATGTTGCTCGGTCCAACGATCATGAACATACTTAAAGAACACCGGGTTCACCACAAGAACCTACACACACACAGTTTGTTTAAAATGGACCTGTTTTACACAAGAGTAGGTTTGCATTACCCACAGTTCCAAAATAAGCCCTGTTTACTTATAAAAAGACTCTTGTTGCAACCCCTGAGTTTATCTTCTGACTGAAAAAAGGCATTCTAGCCTCCCTGTCTTCTTTCTTCCTTCTCCACTGTCAAGGTAGATATGACGGAAAATAAGGAAATGCATAACAGGTCATGTTTGAACATCAAATTTAGTGGGGCATCTGAGTCCAAATCAGACCAGAAGTGTGTATTTCATGTGTGGTTTCTAGTATAAAACTTCCTTCACTCTCACTTGTCTTAAAAAAAAAAAAAAAAACACCACAAAGATTTATTTGCTAATCTTTGTTCCCTTATTCTTTAGCAAATACAATTTTAAAAATCTTGTAAACAGATAAAACTAAGAACTAAAAATAGGAGCAGCGAAAAAAAGCAAAAAAAAGAAATGAGAGGTGGAAAAAAAAAGGGGGTGAAGCTGAAAGTAAAAATAGCAACAGAAACCGCTGTAGAGAAAATAGAGATCACAGTCGAGATTTTAATTTACCTTGTCTTTATCAGCCTGCACTCTCTCTTTAACCCTCATGTAGGTCCTGAAAACAGACACACACACACAACCTTACAGGTCATATATGTTTACAGTGTGTTATGTTTCTTTTTATCCATTTGAACTCATGTATATTAGTGTATAAACATACGTAACTCTTACTTTTATGTGTATATAAAGTTCATTTTCCTGGGAGATTGTGTAGGCAGAGGCTGTACCAACTGATAGCAGCATCAGGAAGAAAGTTCTTAAATAATCTACTTGCCCATGTTCTCCATGCCAAACAGCCCCTACCTTCCTGTTCTCTGTAAATTCGTTGTAGTCCATCACTCTTGCAACTCTCCTCCTATCATCCTCATCAACCTCTGCTTACTCTGCTCCACCACCACAACCATTTAGACTCCAGGAGTTTAATTTTAGATTTTAAAAAAATAAACTTTTCCCTCTTACATCAAATAATCTCCCCTGTCTGACATGTTTGTTGATGTCTATATATTTTTACTGTTTACTGTATTTCTACACATGGATGCATGGGACAATAAGCATATTTGTGTTTTTATATTTCGTACATTTTGACTGTTCCGGTGGACAGCGCGCTGGTCAGCCACTCCAGGTCTCTCAGTTTGAATGGCAGCAGGACGAGGCTGATACCATTATTGATGTCCACTGCACTCTCTGGGTACAGGAAGTGATGCGTCGTCCGACGACCGACATCTTCCTCAAACCCTTTAGTCACCGCCCTGTTCATCCTGAAGAAAACCGACATGAGGAGGGTGAGGCCTGTGTGCATGTGAGTGTGTGTGTAAGTGGACACAGTGCACGTACCGGAACACAAAGCCATGAGAATCAATGAGTGCGCCGTGTCCAGAATGCCGCAAGTTGCCAGAGTTGCCAACCACTGCACAACTACGGCAACGTGAGGGCACGGGCTTCAAGTCTATAGAGGGTGGGGATATGACCTGGAACATCTTTGAGATCACTCCCTCTAATGACTGGTCGTTACCAGCCCGTTGAAGACTCTGTGGAAGAGCAAACAAACTCAAATTTTTTTTCTTTATTCCCCCAATGTGGCATCGTGCATTCAGATATTTACATAAATACATCTTTTCCAACCTTTTAATCCTCCTTCCATTTCATTTATACACAAGTAAATCATTTTCTTAACGAGTCACGTAAAAATTCTTATACTTTCAGTGTCAAAAGGCTTGCTATTGGTGCTTATCTTTGTCTTTTATGACAGTAAAATATTTCTTTTAATAATTTCTTAATTTTAAGAAATAAAGGCAGGTAAAGGAGAAATGAATCTCTCTTTCTCACACAGAGTGTACTGCCTTCTGTGGCCCAGACTAATTATGTTAGCAGCATTACTGGCCTCCTCTTTTTAATCTACTAATGGTTTCTGCAGCAGGAGTTAATCTATCTAAATGCAGGAAAAAGACTCAGACATTTGTCTTCTCATGCAAACTGCAGCCAGCCTTCACAAGGACAAATTCAGGCTTTTGAAAATACAAAACTTCCTAACTGGTCATGACTATTTACTGCAACATCATCCAGTATGTTACAAAATATCTGTTGGTCTTCTAATTTAAAACAGTTGCCAGAGAATAAGCTAATTTTCTGTCGAGTCACTTCCCCTTTGTAGGCTGCAACTATTTCCTGTAAAAATGAACTGAATTTCTTGTTGTTCATAAACTAAAGCAAAGAAAATCAAGAAGGGAAAAACTGTAAACATCTTATGGTAATTATTTACTTACTTGCAATAAATACCATTTACTATTAAAAAAACAAACAAACAAAAAACAGCCTGACTTATTTATTTATGTAGTTTAAAAAAAGCTTACAAACTTTACTGTACTATTTTAATAACAAAACATTGATAATTAAGGCTAAGTTTATAATTTGGACATTACATTACTATTTGCCAAAAAGAAAAAAACTGTTTTAGTCAATATAACCTGAAACTAGCATTTGAGCAAGTCATTAAGAAAGTGTTTAGGGTTTAGAGTTTAAGTAAACAAAGGAGTCACTGCAACTGGCGTTACTGACCCTGCTGGCCATTAAAAAGTGCGATCCACACAGATCTGCTTTTCACATTTTCTTTAAAAGGGATAATCAATTAAAAGAAAGGGAGCTTAAAGGGAGAGGAGCTTAAACAGCTTGTTTCAGACAGAGGATGACCTGTGGGCCTTCACTAAGGTGGAGTATTAGATAAATAAGGATTAGTTTTTAAAAGTGAATCATGCAAAACTATTCTAGTCCAAGAATAAAAATATAGAGTTGGAAAATAATCACAATAGGTCCTTTTTAATAAAATCTGAACTATCAGTACAGTTTGTCCTTACCAGCCACCATTCAAGTGCATCAGAGTCAAAATTATTGCCGATGTCTTTGAGGATGGGCTGCTGTTTAGCGTCGTAGCGCTGGCTGAACCATTCCGACCCATTGTTGTCTGAAATACAGGCATCAGAGCAGCCACACAGCCTGAAAGAGTACAACACACAGGTGTCAGAGCAGGGTATTAGTGGATGTGCAGGGTTACAAGTGTTACATGTCATACTTAGGGTTTTTCATAAGCTGCTCCTGAGTCACCATCTCTTCCTCAACCATGTCTTCCTCAACCACGTCTTCCTCAACCACGTCTTCCTCAGTGGGACCAAGGGGAATCTGTTCAGGTTTCAGGTAAGGAGGTGCCTGACCTGAAATTGGGCCTGTGAATTCAGCTGCTGGAAACAGAAACAAAGAGGTTAAGGCCATGTGGAGCAATACTTAAAACACAACAACAACAACAAAACCCCATTAATTTCTCACACCCGCTCTTCACCTGTCATCCTGCCACTGGGTGCGCTCTGGCCTCTGTGCTGGGCTGCAGGCTGCAACAGGAAATACCTCCTCTGAATGCTCTGGCTGGCAATCATGAGGAAGAGGATGGCAGCGATCACCAAGGCAACACAAGCCTTCCTCCTAACAATCATCGCTGCACTATGGGTGTTCAGCAGGAGGGAGGAAAGGCCTGTTCTTGAGCTGTCAATTGACCAGCTATGTCAGCATAGTGGGACTGTATCACCTGCTGTCATCTGGACATTTTCCTTTGTTTTGTCACGTCACCACTCAGCTTTTCCTCCATCAAGGCTGAGACCGGTGTTGCTTTCTGATTGGTAGATACAAGATCTGTTGTTGGAGACAGAAAGACACAGTGAATATTGCATCATTAATAACAAACTAAATATGTGAAACATGTATTTTTTTTGGTTTCATTCTTTGCATTAATACTCAGCAGTGTTTAAATCCCTTAAAAACCACTGCAGAACTCATTAAAGATTACATAAAAATCTGATACTGACAAATCAGCCACTGGCAATCACACTCTCTGGGGTCAGTAAAAATCCATATTCAGCTCATTTGATCGCAGTGCATTTCTGTTTATTCATAAAAAGCCAAATATAGATAAAAATCATAAAACCACGGGAATATCTGGAAACTGATCATCTGTGACATATTATAAAATTATTATTAGTTCATTAGTACCTTGACATAAAAAACAAAGCATTCAGCTGCTCTCCAGTGTTTTTCCTCCCTCTGACGAAAGAGTTATGCTAATTCTTGTTTTACTCTACTGCCATTGGTGAACTTGGCGTAAGCAGCATGTAAACAAATTCTCCACCTGCCTCACCTGGCAATTTACTAAGGGGAAAGCTGCTGTCAAGAGGGACTACCCTCTAGTAGTGCTGGGCGATAGAAAAGTGTCTATCGTGCCATTTGTCTTCTATCGTTTCTAGCCTAATTTTATAAATTATTACATAAAATATATCATTAAATAGCCTGTGGCAAATATATTAGTGTTGTCTTGTCACTATACATACTCTAACTTTATGCAAGAGAAAATAAAGTATTAAAAAAATGATATTTTTTGCAAAGAAACTATGTCTTGTGGTTTTGCGACATGGTGGTGCTTTACGTGCACCCGGATTTGTGACATGCTTTAAGGTAACTCAAAATGATGGACGCCCGACAGGTTGCAGTTTCATGCCCGGACATGCAACAGGCAGAGACAGCTAACACAGGCAGCCCAAGAAGAAGCACTTTTACCGAAAAGAGGGGGTACATCTGTGATTTGGTTACATTTTGGGTTCAACAGCACCAACACAGAGTAGAAGACGCCCATTTGCAAGCTATGCTATAAAACTATTCCCGCGCCTGATGGCAACACAACAAATCTCTTCTATCACCTACAGAAGGTCCACGAAAAAGAATACTCAAGAATCCAGAAACTCCGCGCTAAACCAAGTTGTGGAACAACGGGAGCAAGTTGGGAAAAGAAAAACTATAGCTAGCCGAAGATACGGCGTGCCTTGTGCGAAAGACGGCTGTATGAGAAAACATCCCAGCGCCATAAACAAATCACAGGAGCCATATCGCGTTACATTTGTAAAGGCATGGCCCGTTTATGTAGTTGAGAAGGACAGGTTTCGTGACCTCGTCAAAGTCCTTGATCCGAGGTACGTTATGCCCGGTCGTAAGCACTTCAGTAAAGTCGAGTTGCCTCGCTTATATGACGCATGCCGGGCCAAAGTAGAGAAGGATGTTTGCAGCGTTGTGCATTATGCCTTGACTACTGACCTATGGACGAGCAGAGATACGCAGCCCTACATGAGCGTAACCATCCATTTCATTACCAAAGACTGGACCCTCTGTGCTCGCTGTTTACAGACTGCGTACTTTCCAGATGACCACAGGTCAGGTGGTATATTGTGATACATATCGTTATCGCGATATAAAATAATTCATATCGTGATAAATATTTTTTCCATATCGCCCAGCACTAGTACAGTTATAACACTATTCCTAACGCCATACACCAGCTTATTTTCGTTAAACAGGTTACTTCTCTAAATCAGAGCACCTTTTCAATTTCTCCCTTCTGCCATTTATACAGTTACAATGACTGATTGTTAATGTTAAAGTTCAAAATAATGACATCAGTATATGTGCATGTGAGCTACACACTATATAGAGAATCCAAGAACACAAAAATATAGAGTTAAAAGGGATCCATTTTGCTCACTTCTAAGCTAAAAAAACAAAAACAAAAAACAAAAACAAAAAAACACCACAGCCCCTGTTCAGTCATCATACACTTTTGAACCAGTGGTGGTTGGAGAAGGGGAAAGTAACCTTGAGCTCTAACATAACAGACTTAACTAATTAGACGTGAGCGACATATAGTACAAAATTCACGAGTTTTTTTTGTAGCCTCTAACCTTCATAAGCATTCATGTAAGAGGTATAGATCATCAAAATCTCAAAAGAGACAAGCCAGAAGAGTCGCAAATGATGAGCATGTGATCATTAAACCTCAAACAGACACCTCTTCATAACAAAATGGATTAGAGCCAGTTTCCCAGCATTAAGGGGCATGTGCAAGCCTCTCGTCCTGTCCCTCCTACCAGCTGTTCCAAACATCCAGACATAGTGCCTGGTTCTGAAATATAAAGTCAATACACAAGTACCATGAAATACCACACTAACCTGCTTTCTGTCCAATGGTGGAAAGACGTTTGCTTGTGTGGGTGACAGGGGGAGAGAGAAAAAAAAACCCCAAACAAAACAAAGGTGATGTCACAGGGGCAAGGACATTTGAAACCAGCAAGAAAATTCAACAGAAACCTCCAATAACATCATAATGACCTAATATGAGTAAACCAATAACAGCCGTAGTAATACACATGCACATGTTTCTGTTTTGGTACTCATGGGAGGGGATGAAACTGAGAATATGACTTTGCCTTTACAAGATACATAAACATCAACATTTTGAGATGTGTTCATGTGCTTGGGGATATGAAAACTCAGTTTAAACTACATACTGATTCTCAGGGCACAAATATGTTTGAGCAGGGGATTGTTCTAGTAGTTATGTTCAAAATGAACAAGGATGAATAGAAAAATCTGTTACACAGTTAAAAGAAACTTAAATCACCAAAAAGACTGAATTCCTTTATAGGAACAAACCTCTTCACACCCTTGGCTCTGAAGGACATTGTGTGGACTCTGTTAAACAATTGAACACAGCTTGAGCCAGAACTGTAAACAATGGTGTTGACTAAGCTGGGGTCTGAAGTCCACTCAGTCTGTCACTGTAGGAGAACACTGGAAATTCAACACTGTGCTGCTATGCACAAGCAAAAACACCTAAATATGCGGAAACTAAAGTCAAGAGTGTTTATCATTTAAATTTGAAGTGAATAAAAATGACATAAGAGTCTTTCTAAATGTATGATTTAATCAAGACTATAGACTGCCTTAAGATTACAGGCTTAGAAATTGCATAATCACTGAAAGCTGATAAGTGTATGTACTAACCACAGTGGAATTTAATTGCTGACAACAGCCTTAAGATAGAAGTGAACAAATACATTCCTCCGTGCCTGACTGAGCGATGGCATGTTAAGTAAATTCCCACACTGTCACTACTCATCTAACCCATTTTGCAAAAACACACCAGAGGGCTGTTCTACGAATTGAGTTCAACACAGCCAGGCTTTCTTCGAGTTAGCTGGACTGACAAAACCCCAAACCCCAAGCAGAGATAACAGTATCTTGATAGCAGTTATCAACTTTCTTTGCCAGCCCTGGCTTTGTGGGTGCCCACATGAAAGGGTGAGTTTGACACATTTCACTTTGTGCCATATCAAAGACTCAAGTCCTACACCGAATGAATGCTGCATACTTCCAAAGAAAGTGGCGAATATACCAACACAAAAGATCAATGCTGCATAAAATCAAGAGTCTTTGAATTGATGCAAATTCCAGCATCGTTTTTCCAGGTTCACAAAGAACCCTTTGGTGGGTGTTTATGTACACAAGTACATAACTAGGGCAATAAGTCTTTAACTTTAATTGAAGTCTATGCATTCTCTTTTTGGGGGGCTATTTTTTCTTTTTTTTTTTTTAAACACAAAAAGTATTTTATGCCTAAGGAAGCCCCATCATAATGAAAATGTAATCCCATTGATTTAACTTCACTTTCAGGAAAGACCAAAACCTTGTTTGAGGATGCATTGGGTGGGTTTGGTACCAACAGTTCTCTATGCAAGAAAAACCAGGCCAATGTAATGTACAGTTTGCACTATGCTAACTTTACAACTAGGCCTGGGCCATATTATACCGTTCCGGTATAACGTTAGGCAACGATAAGAAAATGAAATATCGCGATAGAATATGGGTAAAACGTGCATGCGCAGTGCCTTTGTTTTCAAATGAACATGGCGGAAAAAGCATGGTGGCGACGGAGAATGAGAAGGGCCAGAGTGGATCGTTGAATGAAACAGATGAACCAGAACTGGTTTGTAAAAATGGTGCCAACTTCAGCAGTTGGGGAACTGGTTTGGTTTTCGTCCGTCAGATACCCACCAAAGCACAATTTTTGGTAGAACATGCAAGCGGGCCGAAAAAACCT
>VUQG01045572.1:0-22752 GCA_015106755.1 Etia nguti
GAATCTACGAAGAGGGAGAAAAAGTGTGTGTGTGTGTGTGTGTGTGTGTGTGTGTGTGTGTGTGTGTGTGTGTGCGCGTGTGTGTGTGATATCAACAGCAGCGAACATGAAGTCCTGCAGGACTCCTCGCTCTCAGTAAAAGTGTACACTGCATGTGTAGATGTTTGCATGCATGCTGTCCGTTTGTGTTTATGTGTTTGTGTGTGCATACCGTACATCTGTACTTACTCAAGATGTAGAGTAGTGCAAAGTGTGCAGTTTTTACCTGCTTCATCCATTCTTAGGAGCAGCAAAATGCCACCAGGAAGGATATCACGTTTATCACATGCAGTGAAAAGACATCATTCGTGATTAAAAAGCAGTACTTTTCTACCAATGTACCAAAGAGTAGGAAGTACTTTCACTTTCATTAACCGATAAACTGCTGCCACTTTCTCTGACTGTTGAACAAGAGCTATGTTTGTGGCCATGTACAGTTCAGTGCAGGGCCTCTGTGGGCTGCCCCTGACCCAGCATTGTTATGTGAAACCCTGGGCACCATGCTCCAGCGCTCAGCTATGCCGTCACCCCCTCCAGGCATGTAGCAAGCACAGCCCTTTGAGTAGCCAGCGAGCGCCTGCCCTCCTAAGCTCTGCAAAGCAGCTTAGAGCACCAGGCTCCTCCACAGTGGTCACACGTGTGAAACGGACACTCTCGCTCACACACAAAACACACGCACGCAGGCTCGGCACTACCCGTGTGCGCGGCCACACTGAAATAGGCGGGGATTTGTTCAGGGACAGAAAAAAAAAAGGTTATAGTCACTCCCACTCAGCTGTACTGACGCACGTTTTCTCTCAAGCACAACACGCTGGCTCACACACCTGCAGGAAAACATGCAGGACAGGGGCAGGGAACGCAGACACAATGTGTTGCTTCTTAGCACTGCTCATGTTCTCCTTTGGAAAGGGTGGGGAGGAGGGAGGGGGTTGAGTGCTCCTGCAAATCATAGCCATGTGTCAGTAGAAGCTGACAGCCTGTTCCTGAACTTTTTTTTGTTTTGTTTTTTTGTCTTTTCAGCACTGGAAAGACTTTCCTAATGACACATAGATTCCCACTTAGGTCCTGAGGCACTGAGCACAAATCATCTGTGAAATACTCTGGTAACTCTCAGTTTTATTTTTGTTCTGTTTCCTTCACCGTTCTCCAAAACATGATGCTTGCCTGAATGAACTGCTACACCTAGTCAGAATCCATTATGTACAAGAAAAACACAAGTGGAGTTTCTCTGGCAACAGAAGAAAATCGTGTTTATCTTCCACTGTTTCTCCGCAGAAGCAGAAATATTATCAGTGACTGCGTCGACTCCTACTATAAGCTCCTTGCAATTATGGTGAACAAAAGATTTTTAAGCTCTTTATGTTTTGGGGGGTTTTTTTTAATAATTTTTCATTTTGCCTAATAAGAAGCACATAAATAACTAAGACTCAAACTTTAAAAATGTAATGTAAACTCAGCAGCCGCAGATCGGTATTGATGCTTCCACTTGCATTAAAATAAGATTTCTTTTAAGCCTCGGCTCCTTTCCAGCTCTCCCTTTGATTTGTGACTCAGCTGAAGAATAAATATATACACCTTTATCTTGCTTCTTTCATTCTTTCTCCTCCCGTTCCTCTCTCTTCCTCCCCCTCACTTTCTTTACTGAGAGAAGAATGAAGAAACTAGTCAGTGGCAGACAAACTGACAAAGATGCTCAAATGTGGAATCAAAACATCACAAAAGCAGTGTTTGATGAGACATAATCTATAGAGGGATTTTCTTATTACTGACACAGACATTAATATTATGAAGTTCTTTTCATGATGCTTTGTCTTCTAATATGTTTCCAGCATTGTAATCATTATCAGTATAAATTTCATTATATGTTGCGTGTATATATTCCACGACACTCTGACAAATCAGTTCCACTGTAGTGTTTTCAACACTCCGCTCATTCTTCAGCATAAAGCTGTCTGTGGCAACAACTTTGCAAACTGCAGTAGGTTAAGTTTCACTATCAATCAAGTCAAAAAATGAAAGATGAAACTTAATTGTCGGGTACTGATGCTGCTTATGAATATGTGATCACCGTAAAAGGGAAAAAAAGGCAGTTTTGATTTGTGCTTGTGTGACTTTTCTACCTGTGCTTTCACAGGCCTAAGAACACGGTCCAGAGTGCACAATTAGTCATGTACATGAATCTTCAGAATAAGTTCATTTCCATTCGTTTTATATTGTAATACCTTACAATAATACAGAGAAAAGACCAACAATCAAAGGACCCCATAAGAGAAAGCACTTGGCGACAGTGGGAAGGAAAAACTTCCGTTAAACAGGAAGAATCCTCCAGAAGAACCAGGCTCAGGGAGTAAAACAGTCTACCGTGACAGGTCAGGTTGGGGGTGAGGTGAAGAAGACAGGACAAAAGACATGCTGTGGAAAAGAACCAGAGATTAATAATAACTAATTATTGAATGCAGAGAGGGTGTTAACATATAGTGAGTGAACAAGAAACAGTCAGTGCATCATGGGAAGCCCCCAACTGCCTAAGCCTATTGCAACATAACTTAGGGAGGGTTCAGGGTCACCTGATCCAGCCCTAATGATATGCTTTATCAAAAAGGAAATTTTTAAGTCTATTCTTAAAAGTAGAGAGGGTGTCTGTCTCCCGAATCCAAACTGGGAGCTGGTTCCACAGAAGAGGGGCCTAACAGCTGAAGGCTCTGCCTCCCATTCTACTTTTAAATACTCTAGGGACCACATGTAAGCTCGCAGTCTGATAGCAAAGTGCTCTATTGGGTCAATATGGTACTACAAGGGCTTTAAGATAAGATGGGGTCTGATTATTCAAGATCTTGTATGTGAGGCGAAGGATTTTACATTTGATTCTTATTTAACAGGGCGCCAATGAAGAGAAGCCAATATGGGAGAAATATGCTCTCCCTTTCTATTCCCTGACACTACTCTCTCTGCAGCGTTTTGGATCAATGACTAATATCATTTATTAAAGGTTGACAGCACTATACGTGAAACCTTAGATAAGAAATGTCATGTCAGTAGGAAAATGAGTCTTTGCATTTCTTATTTTTTAGCCATATCATCGCCCAGTGCATCCTCCACGTCTTTTACACATTTGGCAGCACGATCCGGAAACCATCATCTGCTCACTCTGCTCTCTCTGTGTGTGAATACTTCTGTTTTGGATGCACACACAGAACATTTGCTCTTACGTCAAAAACACATCATGAAGAACAGATGAAGGCACAAGAATGCATATTGCGGCGGAGCAGATGTGTTTCAAAGATGCTGAAAAATCTGCGCTGTATAGCTCGTTAGATATGTTAGTTTGGATTTCTGTTTCAAATGTCTGAATGTTAGGAAAGCCAGTAACACACTGAGCAAACTAAGTTACTGCATGGGATTAAAATGAAAAAAAGAAATCACAGTGATAGCTCTCTTTTAAGGGCTGTTACACATCTGAATGTGTCGCATTCACTAAATTTAATCCAGAGACTTTCGGTTGCATATTGCACAGAAGAAACGCACTCATATAGCCCGACGCAGTCACCTTTAGCCTAAAAGCCAGAACAAACAAGTTAAACATGAAAGCCCCGGAAAATGTAAAAACTACCAAAATAACACAGCATCAAAGATTGACCACGAGAGAAAAACCAGCAAAGTAAAGTTACCTCTCTTTGTAGCTGTCTGTTTCAGCCTCTTCAAGGGTGGTCTGAATCTAAAAGGAAGACTGAGATCTAAACTACAGATGGGACATTTTTTTTAACTAATTGGGCTTCCTACTGGCATCAAAGTGATCTGGCCAAGAAATGACTGTTGAATAAATAAGATATCCCAACATGTGCCAAAAAAATGATCTGAAAGAATGTGTGTTTAAAGAAATAAGCCAAGGTGCAGCACACCGCTTAGCAGAAGCTTGTGGTAACAATAATTACTTGCTAAATTTTTAATGATTAATAATTAATCTTTTAAGAAAGCCTGTTTTTTCACATATGTCATGAATACTCTGAATGAACAGCAGCTAGATTACCTCAATTACATGTTGGGCACTATCACTAGTAGCAGCAGCATGACTCATATACACACACACACACGCACACAGGCCAGTACTGAGTCACGCACACACACTGTGTCACAATGCATGCATATTATCCATTTCAGGCAAACTCATGACAGCTGGCCATATGAGGTGCGTGATGTGTCTTTGCGCGCGCACGCGTGTGTCACTCTCGTGCATGAGCCTCTGAGCAAACACCACAGAGCCACAGTCTGGCTCCTCTGTGATGCAGACGGGGCCCATCAGAAATTCACGACTGCAGCAGGTTTAAGTGAGGTAACGCCTGACGAGGGAAGTATTTGTCTGGTACACGAAGAGTTACCCTGCATCTAAATGAATTTCACTGTCTGGGATTTTTATTTATTTATTTTAAATACTTTCATGCACGACATAATTTATTGAGGAGCACTGACCTTATCTTTCACAGCTCTCTGCTGTCTGTTCTCGCTGCTGTATGTTGTGAGTTATTTTGGTGCACTGCAATAACCTAGTTTGGCCTTGAATAGCCTCACTGTAATGTTCCCACATAACCCGAATGTGGTTGAGAAACATACACAGCTGTGCCTCTCAGTGGTCTTTAGCGCCCTCTGCTGGTCTACAAATGTTATCGGGCTGAAATATGGCCGAGCTTCTCCTAGTTGCTTGTGCACAGTGAGAAAGGGCAGGCGGAAGATACGTTCAAGAGTAAGTAAGAGAGAGATCAGTGTGCGTCTGCTGGTGCTCTCTGCAGCCCTGGATCAGACACGTAGTGTAATCTGCAGGTATTAAAAGGCTCCCACCAACCAATCAACCGACCGACCACAGAACCTCCCTGTAAACAGTTGCCTGGTGTAAGCAAGTGTGTTTAAAACGCAGACAAGGCCAGTAAACTTCCCTTAATAACGCTGCACAGTTCGCAGTCAAAGGCGGCGCATTGCATATTCCCTTTCATCTCCCTTGTGCCTCAGAGACAGGAGTGGGTTTTAGATGGGAGAGATGAGGGCTGTAGTCAGAGCGGGGAGGGCGGGGGGGAGAGACAGCCAGGCTGATTCTCACAGTTTTGCCCCAGGGGTGTGTGCTGCTGCTGTTGCTCTCTCTTTGTTTGAAGACTGATTAGCAGAAAGCAAGACTAAAGAGGGGGAATATAAATTGTGCGCTCTGACAAAAGCTTCCATTGTCTATAACATCTACTTGGTGAAATGGAGGTAATAAATCAATAAATAATTTAATTAATTAATTATTTTTTAAAAAGACACACAAAAATGTGTTCAGATCGGGTAAGAACCTGGATACCACCACATTCAAATGAGATGTTACACACTGGGAAGGTCATAATTCAATACAATTAAATTACATTTTTAAAAAGACGTGTCTGCAGTCAGATTAGCTTAAGAATCAAAGCAGTTGGTGTATATTTTAACTATATAGGTGGACGTAAAATGTAACTGCTCTGTGTTTTTACAGCCCAGACTTACAAAATTACAGAAGAACGGCAAATAATAAATTAGCCATAATATGTAAATGTTCAGGTTGTTTCACTGCCCCCAAGTGGCCAAAAAAAATCAATACCTTAAATGCAGCTTTAAACACATTATTTAACCTGTATGGATTTTCTGCAGTAAATATATCTCACCATAAGATGGCACAGTTATAGAAAATTGCGCATTATTTAACATAAGGGGGGCGGGGAGCTGCTGTGTCTGCATACACACTGTGGCTATAGCTGTAGGAAAAGCCAGCAGTGGTTTATATGGGTTTTATTCACAGGCCGGCAGTCTGCGTACACATTTCACAGACATTTTATTGCAGCGTGTGTCAGTGAATTCTGGTTTGGGGGTCCTGTGTTAGTATCGATGCTGTCAGCAAGATTGTGAGGAACTAGATCTTCCTCCTTCTCTCATTTGACACTTTGGGGTCAGGAGCTCTTGGAATTCTTGGGTGGAGACACATTTCCTCAACACTTGCTCCTCCCTTGGCTTCCTAAAACCAAAGGAAAGTCAGCAACTTCGAATCTGATTTAAAATAAGAGCCTTGTAAATGGGGACTCTAAAGAGGTTTTTACAAAGCTGATGACTTTTTATAAATGCATTTTATAAATAATATTTTTTTAAAATGACAACATTGTAAATGCTGAAAAAGTTTCTTAAAATGATCTAAATCAGGGGTGTCAAACATAAGGCCTGTGGGCCAGAATTGACCCTGGCAAAGACTCCAATCTGGCCCACTGAATGGCTTTGGATCAACTTTGGAATTTTTTACTGCATTTTACAACTTTACAGTTTTTAAACACCTCTACCCGGCCTTTCATACTACACCACAGTAATTAATAAATAACTAAATGACAGAAAACTTCCTTTTCCTTCACTATCTACAAAAAAGAACTTTTTTGTGAATTAACACAAACATGATTTTAGAAATACACGACAGTTTGAGCAATGAGCTACACATTTATTTCTTACATTTACAAGCGCAGTGCTCAAAGGCTTATTTCCTTTACTACAATTCTTAAAAAACTAAGACAAACTGTTGAGATTGCACTTAAACTTGCTTACAGTGAAAGAAAGGGGGAATTTCACTAGTCTGGTCCACTTCGGATCAAAGTGGGCTGTATGTGGTCCACGCTGATATGAATAGATTCCCATCCATACACTGGCCTGTCTTCAACAAGCATAACTATTCACAGTTAAAGTATAAGGACCTCATAACCTCATAATGAGTCGTTCCCATGAACAGCCAAAGTTCTTTAATAGTGTGTTGATGTTAGGAATACAAGCAAATTTTTGTTGGTTTTTTAATGTTTTTTTGTATCTCACTTATTGTTCTTCCTTCCCGATTCTCTATTTTGCTCAAGAAAGTTTCACTTGAACACAACAGTGCAAACTTTGGACAGTCGCAATACTACTGCTGCTACTCTCACATAGCAATAAATCTGTAAATCTGTAACCAGGTTGCTCTGTCAGTATGCGAGATGGGTATCATCATAATTCCTTTGATTTAATAATGCCTTCTACATGCTTCTCCTTTGTCCACATTGCTGCTGTAATGGCCCAGGCGCCCTCAGGTTCAATAAAGTACATCTAATTTTTACTTAATAGAGAGTGTACTGCTGCTCAAAGATCATACAATTACATCAGAGGGCTAATCTGAAATCCAACATCAATGATTCCCCTGAGAGTGCAGGAGCCACAACACAATGCAATAGCTGTTTGATACACGGTAGAGCAAAATGAGGATTGCAGGATAAATGTTTTCCTAATTATTAACGTAAGTGGATTTAGAATACACCCTGTTTGCTACTCATCGAACATTTTACAGTCGAAGGTAATGAGGAAGCAAAAGGACTTTGCTCGCAGAGTCTTTATACCGTGTGCAGGTCTTGTGATGCTGCGGAAGTGTTTCTGATTGTCCCAGAGAGCAGACGCTGACCGTCATCTGTAAGGTAAATATTCTCCTCAAAACTTCCTTTACTTACGCCGTCATCTGGCTTTCATCAAACTCGAGTTCGTATCTTTACATCGAGCAGTTGCTGCACTCTGCATCGCTTTTAAATTGAAAGGCACACGTCCAAATCCTTCTCTCTCACTCCCTGAGAGCTATGCATTATTGATGTCAAGGCATTTCATACCTGTGAGTTAGTGAAGCTGAATGAAGTGAAGATAAATGCTTATTATGGGACTTGAAATGTAAACAGAAGCCTGTTGATCAAATGTTATTGATTATGTGTCATGTTTTCTAGGCGATTTATCCAAACTGTGTGCGCCCGTGACCTGATCATGGAATGGAAGAGCAATATTAGACGCTCCCAATCGCTGAAGAGCCTCAGCTCGTCATGTGACAAGCCAATCTGGACCGATGCGGGGCTGCGGGACAAGACGACGTCAGTGTCCCAGTTAGTGGCCAGGTAAAAAAAAAAAAACAATAGTCTCTCTGTATCTGTGCCAAGTAAAGTCCACCCCTCTAATCTACATGTAGGTCATTAGTGACATCAAATCATTAACATGGTGTTTGTGTTTGTGACAGATATCAAACTGCAGTAAAAGTGAGCAAATTCATTCAAGGACCCTCAGTAGATAATGATGACAGAAAGCCAAACCAGGTGCTAAAGGAGGTAACTTCTGATTTTTTTAGCTGTTTGTCCAATTAATGAAAAGCATCAATGGCATGGCAGAAAAAGAATAATCACAGCAGCTGGATTTACACTCATTTCCCTCCCTTGTGTATCCTTTTCAGATAACGCCATCTCGACTGGAAAGTAAAGAGACTCATCTGGAGTCTCTGATGAGGAGAAACAGTGAGAAGGAAAAGTCTCAAGCCAAAACCAATTTGACCCGCAGCAAATCAATGAGCAGCCTTAAAAGCAGCACAGGGTCCATAGAGGCCTTGAGAGCTCTGTTTGAGTCAAAGGCCTCTCTTAAAAACAACAGAAAGAGCAGACTTAGAGCTGCAGACTTCACATCAAATTACACGGCAGACGTGTCAAAGATGAACGGAGAGGTTGAGGATGAACAAATCGCTGCGGAGGAACAGGAAACCGAAACGTGCGCTGATAAGGTGGCTAAAACTGATGTGAAAGACGATCGTGTAACTCGAAAGGTAAATACAACCTCATTATTACTTTAAAAATCCCTAATAGACTCACAGTTAGTTTAAAGGGTCAAAATTTTCATATTTATTGATGCAAGCATATGTCAAAAATCTCAGGTTTTGTCAAAAATATCAGTTTTTTAATATATATGTAAATACAGCAAAGATTACTTTCTTGCTCTCTTCCTTTTTGAAGTGTAAAGATGCATAAACAAAGCTTTCACAGATTTCGCTCCAAAAATTCCAGCTCAGTTATTCAGTATTTCACGCCAGCTTTCACGCCACCTTTTCAGTTTCATATGTAAGCGTGAAATACTTCAAGAAACTGAAGCTGGAACTTTTGGGGTGAACTTTTGCCTGGAGGTGAGTGGCAGGGGTCATTTGTGACAGAAAGATAGCGGGAAGAGTGAAAAAGAAGATTTACAGAGTAGTAGCAAAAAAAAAAAAAAAACTGGAGCTGGAGCTGGAGCTGGAGGTGGCAAAACTGAAGATGCTAAGATTTTCATTGGGAGTGGCCAGGGTGGACAGGTTAAGCATTTTGGAAACAAGTTAGGGAGACAAGGCTGAGATGGTTTGGACATGTGCAGAGAAGCGATAGTGGATAAGAGAGGAAGACCACACTGAAGATTCGTGGATGCAGTGAAGGAGGAGATGCAGAAGGATGTTAGGGATAGGGTGAGAACCCTAAAAGGAGCAGCCAAGAGAAGAAGAAGAAGAAAAAGACACATGCATTCAGAATTTGCCAACATTTGGTGGAATCCATTCTCTCTCCTAGCTGCACAGCGTTTCCCTTGCCAATAACTACCACACACACTGAAAACACATCATTTTCATCCCTTGCTTAACAGTTAATAAGGTGTTTTCAGCTGTTTGTGAGAGAAATCATTAATTTTGAACATCGTTCTGAGCGCTTGTTTCACAAAAGGCCTGCTCATCCATCACACACTTCGCTGGTTCTTGACTTGCTTTAGGTCTAATGAACGCTTACCTCTTTATCATTCATATAACAACAGATTTTTTTCTAGTGATGCTTAGATTTTTCATGCAACTGTATTGACACGTAGAAAGTATGATGCACAATAAGTTTACTTAGCAGCAGTGATGTTTTATTGTTTCTCTCTATAGGTAGTAAATCAGACCCGGACAGAGAGGAGAAGAACAATAGGGGGTATTGATTTTGAAAAAATTGCAGAATCTCATGCCGGTGAGTATCTTCTTTCTAGCTCAGCAAAGCTTTCTCTGTGTCAACCTGAATATTATCTCACCCTACCTACTAGTATGTGAAAGAAACGGACAAAATGAATGTTTTTTTTTTAAAGCATTCAGAACAATAGATGCACTTTTCTAAAATTAAAGGAGTATCTCTTTACTGAGTAGTTATCAGCAGGGCTCGGATTAAAACTTTTTACAGTTTGATTAGAGATAAGTGAGTGGCAACATAAACAAACAACACAAGTTCATGTCGTAAATTACACTCTGCAATAATGAAAGCAGCTACAGTGAGCTTCAAAGTGCAAGCTTCCAGGTAAAAGACCAGCTGATAAAACCGAGAAATACTGCGCTGCACACCAGAGCCTTGATTTAGGTAATGAGTAAACTGTGAACTGTAATGGATATGATTTGGTTCTATAAATTCAGGGTCAAATAACAAAGACGCCGAAGACGATTCAGCTTAAGAGAAAATAAAAATATGTGGCTCTCTCAAAAATTTGTTTCAGTATAATTAGAATTAAGTTCTCAAGGAAACATCCTCGGGCACAAAAACATAAAAAATTTTTTAAAAAGACGTTAGGCACGCCTTGGAGAGCTGTCTTCAGTGAGTTCGGTCAAAGCTCTGGATGACTCAACTTGGTGTAGGAATAGTAAGCCACTCCACAACCAGACAGAAATAGCTGGTGTGCTACAAGACCAGAATAAGTTCAGGAGGGTGAAAGGGTCAGCTGTTTCCTGGACAGGAATGGGACAGAAAGAAGGAGCGAGTGGCAGAGGTTCCATGACACGACACAAACCAACAAAGAACTAAAGTTTGGAAGAAACCAAGAAGATAGGGGAGGAAGGAACTGGGAATATTTCTTCTTCTGTGAGTAGAGATTTGTATTTTGAATGAAAGGAGTGGCACATGCTCTTAAGAAGCCTACACTTTTAAACCTGTGAAGCTTAATACAGTATGTATGGTAAAGGTAAAAACTAATGGCTATCATTCACAGTTTTAACAGTTGCACAAATCTAGAAATATTAGTAGTTATTAGTAATATTAGTTAGTACTGCAAGATAACTGAAATACTGCAGTGAGTTTTATGTTTCTTCTTCTTTGGTCGCAGAGCCTTTTTTGCCATGTTTTCCGGCTTGTGGACACATGATTTCATAAAGTATCTGTACTTTCATAAACAGCTTTTAGACATGTCTGTTTACCTTTGAACTTCGATGCTTAGTCAACCGTGGTTGCAGTGACTTGCCTGTTTTAACTAGTATGCGTGTCAGCAGAGTCGGATATCTCTCCTGCTCCACAACAAGTGGTACATTTATAACTCAGCCACATGACAGCTGTTAAATATCAGCTTCGAAAGTGCTGGACCCCGAATTGGGAGCTGTGTTATTAACAAACAGCACAAGCCGTTTGTTAATAACACAGACGTCAGCCGTATGTTGTTAAATGAGCCACGACTTATTTCCAAGCTGGTTGTGTGTCGATGATGGCGATGATGAAAATGTCACGAGACAACCTGATCGGGCCAGTTTGACTTCTAAACAGTGAAGTCAGAGCCATAACAAAATTCATCATTAAAGCTCCCGTGTCTGATGTCTCTGCAGATGAAAAGAGGAGGTCAGCTGGAGACTTCAGAGACAGCTCTTTCATCCAAACCAAGGAGAAACTTTCTGTCTCGGTGAAAGCAATATCAGCTCTCTATCTGTCCAAAGTGGCAACCAAGGAATCAGCAAACAGTCCTGTAAAATTGGTACATGTCAGCTTACTCGTTACATCTCCCCTTCTTTTTAGTTCAGCATCTACTATAGCGATTAAACTTGTTTAAAGTTTACACACTGAAAGAATTATCTCAGAGATTTTTATGCAAGGTAAAAAGAAAATCTAAATAATTTTTTGGCAATGAAAGTAAAGAGTTAAAAGTTTATTCCACCAGCCTTTATAGTGTAGATTTTCAGCTACATATTGAAGTTTGTTATCTATGATTTTTATGCAACATATGTCTTATAATAGATCATAAATTAATTATTGATAAGGAAATTTCTGGCAGCAGCCAAAAAGTAATGCTGATGTAATACTTTTTTTTTTTTAATTTCTTTGCAGGAACGAGAACTGTCACGTGAAGGTGAATTTGGGAAAAGAGTAAACCAAATCAAGGTAGAGTGCAACGTCACCATGGTGTTGCATGATGTTGTGATTTATGCACCTTGTTCTGTGCACACTGGATTTGCGCAGCGAGCAGTATCGTGTTCCCTTTGGCACAATATCCAAAATATGCTGCTTACCTGCATTTTACTCATTTTGTGGTTGCATTTATGGTTGTACTTGCTGGTTGCTTTGGAGTTAATCAGCTAACACCTGGCATTCGGAAAAAACAAATCACCTGGCATGGCTCTCATTCCTGTGAGTAGGTGTGACTGCTCTGGAGCATGAATTTCTCTGAATGGATGAAACAGTAAAAAAACATTCCTTTGTTCTTCTAAGATGTCAGAAGACTCAAGTGTCCAAGAAAGGAAAGATGACTTACCACTACCTCCTTCACCAAGACATCAACCAGAATTAGAAGAAAGCTGTTGGACAAATTCTCCGCAACCAGTTCCGCCCCAGCTTTCCAAAGAAATGTTATACCAACAGAGGCAGAAATGTGAACTGAGGCGTCTCCTGAAGCACACCCATCCAGAGCTGAAGATGCTGGATGATGTTGTGGATGAAGAGCTTGCTGAAGTTTTGAGCTCAGAGAGGATGACAGCTGATGAAACCGGATACGAGGGAGAGGTCCTTTCGAAACGCTTGATATTTGAGAACTGTGGCTCCAGTAACAAAGTGTCTCACTACACCCCCAAGATGCACATGGCAGGGGGAAGTGAGAAACAGTGTGATTTTAGTAAAACGCTGGCTGTTTTGGAGGAAACAAAAGAAACGCCTCGTGCAGAAAGTGCTAAAGAGGTTATGGAAGCTGAAAAATCTCTTGGTATTAGTCCAGACACTGACATAGAGTGTGAGGAAGAGACGGTCAGAATAGATGTTCGGGCTACCAGAAGAATATTTGAGAGTCAGTCTGTGAATGTGTCTAGGCCAAATCTGGGTAAAACGTTCCAGGGAAAGGTTTCTATTAATGGGGATGAGACAAAGGAAGTCCAAAAACAAAAAAAGCAATTTGAAATGGCTTGCAGTGAGAATCTACAAAATAAAAACGAAATCACAAGCAATGAGTTAGAAATAGAGCCCCGTGAACAATCATGTTCTCATGTCAGTCAAAGAACTGAACATGACTTCTTATGTAGCGATGAGGTTTCCGCTGAGGAAGCACTCTTTGAAGAGGAGTCTATAAGCTTACCCGATTTGGAAAAAAGTGATGAAATTATTAAAACAAGGGCAGCTCTTTTTCAAAACAACCCTTTTGTTTCCACCAACCTACAGAGAGAGCCCTCCATTGTGCATACATCAAAAACTCAAATCATAAGCGATAGTGGTGCAAGTGAGGACAACATGACCACCAATGTTAAAAACAGAACCCATCTTTTTGAATCAATGCCATTTGACAAAATTAGACGTCAAAATGAGGATGAAATTGAGACAATGGTGGAGAACATCAAGGAAACGCTGAATTTCCTGTACCAGATTGGAGTCATCCAATCGGTTGGCTCTATCATAGAGGTCAATGAGACAATGATTGCCAAAAAAGCTAAGTTTACACTATCAGAGAGTGGGCCTGAAATAAAACATGACGACGTGGCTGAAGGCGGTGCGCAAAACTTTATACTCCAGTTGCTACCACGGGTAAACCTAAAACCTCAGGTCACTTACCTAAAGGAGGACAGTACAGGGGGTATTGAGACCACGGCGGTGACGGCGCCTGTTCAACAGCATCAGTTCAATGCGAACAAGGACACAGAGTTCAGAACTGCCAGTGTGGTTCAGCTTGTTGAGGATATTCTCAATCAAGATAACTCTCTGAGAAAAGGAGTTGTAATCCAAGAGGATAACAACAACTGTGTCAAAGTCATTGTTTACTCCCTCTACAAATACCATAATGAGAAGGATGTGAAGAGCTTCGTCCCTCCAAAATGTGCTGAATATGATCAGTCAGAGCTGGAAAGGGGTGGCATGAGTAAAACAGGCCATAAAGAAATAACAAAAGTTGCTACTAAGTCAGTCAAAGGTGATCTACGTGAACTGTCTGAAGAGCAAACATGCCCGGGATCAATAACACCTGAAGGGAAAGTAAAGGGGAGTGTAAAACTATTCAAAAGCTGCATTGAAAAGGGAGATTTTGAGTATTTAAAAAGTCTTCAAGCTGAGGAAACAGTTCAAGAACTCCCTGAAAGCCAAACTATGGCTGGACAGAAAATTCTTCATGAAAAGGGAAGTGATCAAGTGGAGGAAACTACTGAGTGGGTACCCGTGGATGTAAAGAGACTTAAAAGCATGTTCTCTGGAGACCCAAGTCAACACCAATCAAAGAAAAAGATCCACAAAAATATATACGCAGGTCAAAATGTTTCTACAGAATGCAGTTCTGGGGTATTATCTCATGCGCAGGAAAATAATACAAATAGTGAATGTACTGATGAAGCACAAGAGCAAGCACATTATCCCAAAGTTGCACCACAGGAGTCCTATCAAAATTTTGAGAAACAAGATCACGAGCTTGGTGCCCATGAAGCTCAATTAGTCGAGGTGGTAGATGGGAATGAAGAGATCTCTAACCTCCAAACTGCAATCCAAAGTCTCCAACAGGCCACAAGTGAGGCCAAGTTACTGTATCAGTCATCACAAGAAAAACAAAAAGTTATTATTCATGAATCATCTGAGGATCCCATTCCCTCGGTTACAGCAGATACTGTGAAACGCTCAAGAGTAGAAGCAGAATTTTCTCAAGAAAACTTCACCTCAGCGCATAAAACAGATTACCAGCACAAAAATATAGAGACAAGGCACAAAGATGCTACTCCTGTGGAAACACACACTCCTGAATCGTGCAGCAACAAAGGTCAGGAATGTGCAGGGGGGGCGCAGAAACAACCTTTAGAAACTCCTATGGTCACTACACAAAGTTTGGAAACAAGTCCTGCACAACAAGAGGATGAGGAAGTTGTTTTTCACGGTAAAATTAAAGCAGCTTTGGAATCCTTAGAAAGATCTAACATTAATGTCACAAGAGGAGATTTTAAAGCAGCTATGATATACAGAAACTCTTCAAAGCCTCACAGAGAAAAAGCACAGCACGTGGATGTGGTGTCTATTCAAACGACCAGTACTGACGAGCTTTTCGCTGTGACTGAAACTGAAACTGAAGCAAGTCAAATATCAGTGAAACAAGAAGCAACTGGAGCAAATCCAGAGCCTTCACACCAAAACAAAACCCAGAGTAACCCAGCAACGAGACTTGTTTTAAAGAAAAGCAAAAAGCCTACTGGTCCAAAACCAGCCATTCCACCGAAACCAGAACATTTGAAGGAAAGACACAGCAATAATGAGTCAACCCAAAATAATACTGGGCAATCTAAAGAAATGCTTCCAACACTGATTTTATCTGAGAATAATTCTGAGCAAGACCTGTCTAAATTTAAAAGTGGCACATGCATAACATCTGATTCAGTTCAAGGTAATCAAAGAAATCAGCCTTTGGGTGAGGCTATGTGGATGTCTCAGGAAGCTAAATTCAGGGGTCAAATCCAAGGTGATAAGAAAGAAACCTATAACATAGATAAGAATATCACTGTTGGACAACAGCAGATTAATGTCAAGGTAGAGGAGAAAAGAACCCAGGATTTAGCAGCCAAAAGTGATACAAGTGAAACAGATGAAAGTCACATAGATTTCCGTGATGCATTTGAGAAATTTGGAGGTAAAAAGACAAAGACTGCCCCTGTAAAGCCCAAAAGACTGAAAATCACCCAACCAGACAACAAAAACTTAAAACCAGTGGCTGGAGATAAAGATATGTCTGCTCTTGCACATGTGGATCCAGATGTGGTAGAAATTACAAGCAATCAATCATGTGACACCTGTGGAGAAACCGCTGACAGTCAAGACAAGCATGAGAAAGAAATCAAGAAGCAAGAAAGCAAAGTCGAGATGAGGGAAAAGAAAGGGCGAACTGAGACTGAGGATGAGCGCCGACAGCGACTGTCAGTTCACATGGATGAGATCATGAGAGGGAACATACCAGCAGCAATGGAAATATTTGACAACTTACGAAAACAGCAGGAACTGCAGAGCTTTTTGAGCCGAGTTGAAGAAATTGAAAAAGACACAAGTGAGGTTGATGTAAGGTCTCTGAGGAGAGTATTTGAGAACGTCCCAGACTGGGTTGTGAGCTCTGACAAAAAGAAACAAAACAAGGTCAGAGCTGACAACAAAGACGAAAGGTTGCCAGTATCAAGAGAAAGCGCTGAAAGCAAGTCATCGATGGCACATGTTTTTGGAGGTCTTGAGCGAGCGAGTGTGGAAATCACGACTCTTAAAGAGCAGACTTTAGCCAGAATCCTCGATGTAGAGGAAGCCATAAAGAAGGCGCTTTATTCTGTCTCTACACTGAAATCGGACTCAGATATTGCTGGTTTATCACGTCTGTTCAAAGAATCCTTAGGGGGTGTACAAGGATCCCCATCCTCTGGCGGTGTTAATAAAATTAGCATCGGGTCAAGCAGAACAAAATCACTGAAAAGTGCTACCATGCAGGGAAACACAACTAATTCAGCTGGGCAAGATGCGAGCACTGATGAAGCCTCTGTAAAACCTCAGTCGAGTCCTCCATCTTCACCTGCATTTATAACTATCCAATCAGCAGCTAGAAAGACAGATAAAACCAACCTGGCACCACCAGAAGCTTTGATCTGCCCGACATGCCAGCAGAGCCAAAAGCTGGAGGAGACTTTTCGGACGACAAAGACACTGATATGCAACAACCCTGCTCAAAACAGAAATGACCCACGAAAAGGAGGTCAGAAACAATCCACCTCCACCCCACATAGTCCTCGACAGCTCAGCGTGCTCGAGGTTCAGACAGACTGTGATGGGAACAGTATCACAGGAACAAAAACAGTCACAGACACACATGAGAAGCCTGAAGGATCTGGAACAAAGTTTTACTCTTCCAAGACCTCCACTGTGGTCAACACTCCGCCAGAAACAGTGACATTATCCGCAAGGCATGTCGTAATCAGTCCATCTACAATTCAGGTCACCACAGACCCAGAAGTTAAGCTGCCAATCAATCAGACTGAAAACTTGGTGCCCAAATAGATGCACATTGGCAGTGTTTTACCTGTTCGTTATGTGAAAGCTGTCACATACGTGACTGTGTCTACAAAGAGATTAATTATAAGGCTTAAAGTTTTTTTTTGTTTGTTTATTCATAAGTTCCTTTTTTTTTATTTCCTTATTTAAGCTTTTGTATCTATTTTGAGCTTAAAAATTGTCTTTGATTTGCATTTCAAAGTAAAAATATATGTTTAATTTTCACTTTTCATTTCACTTTGGTTTACTATAAATGCTTTTGGTTTAAAAAAAAAATAATAACTTTTCCACTAAGGTCAGTCTTTTTTTTTTTTTTCTTCAGTTTCAACCAGCTTCTCGAGAGATGTGCTCAGCATGTCTGCAACCAGTCTATCAGATGGAAAAAATAACTGCAGACAAATACGTTTTTCACAAAACGTGCTTCTGCTGCAAACATTGCAAGAAAAAATTAAGGTGGGATGTTGGACTTCTACAAAAAAAAAAAGAAAATCACCTGCAACATTAATCAGTGATTCCTAGTGTCTGACGGATAAGTGTCTTTGTCTTCTTTTTTAACTTTATATTTATATATTTATATATTTTCTATTTATAAATTTATATATTTAGATTTTTTTTTTACTTTCTAGCTTTATAACTTCATAACTAGAATATATATTAGATATGTAACTATCTAATGCATCTAATATGCATTACTAAATTTAAATATTAAAAAAACCAGCGTACTAAAATAAAAATGTAAAAAGTGGCTCCTGATGCATAAAATGTAAATAAACAACACACTGTTTTTCCCCCAAATCCTCATTCAACAAACCTCTAGGGTATGAGGAACAAAACCCAGCTCAGAGCAGTGCAGCCACAAACAGGCCAGGGGTATGTCAGAAAGTCTTCATAGTGATGCTGGGGACTTTTCCATATTTAGCTTGTGCTGATAACACTGTATGGTTTGTGATCTATCAGCAGTTTTTTGTAAATCTAGTGGAGTTTTCATTAGAAGCTTAACATGCTTCAGATGATCTATTTATCTATTTGCATCATTACTAAGCCATAAAGAAGGAATTCAGTTCACTTTGATGTCATCAGGTTAAAAAGTCATAAAAAAATAAACAAAGATAGATGAAATCTGGGTTTTTTGTGTGTTAATCTAAAAGTTTTGAAATTTTAGGAAACTTAAAAAAAGTAAAAAATAAAAATTTGGGACTTTAGCCAGGTTTTTGCATGCTACATCACATTTATCAATGTGCTCTGTGTCACTGTAAAGATGATTAAGTGATGTTTGTTATGTGCTCTTATAGTTGGCATTTTTTAGACTTTTCCTCTCTCATCTCCCAACAGCATTCACAGAGCTTAGAGCTAACTTAACCACTTTGCAAATGGTTACTACCATATTTTTCAGACTATAAGGTGCACTTAAAATCCTTTAATTTTCTCAAAAATCAACAGCGCACCTTATAATCCGGTGCACCTTATATATGAATTCTGGTTGTGCTTACTGACCTCGAACCAATTTTAGGTCAGAGGCGTTCAAAAATCTGTCAAAAAACGCCAGAAGATGTTTAACAAGTAGCTAAAAGATGTATACATCTACTGTTAGTCAAAAAATATCCCCACTACTCTCTTTATTTTGAACAATGACTGACATACTTTGTGCTCATTTGTAGCATGTACAGTTACGCACCTTTAAACGGTGAGTTCTACTGCATATTTCACTACCAACAACTGTTCAGGCGAAAGGGGAATTACGATGAGGGATTTGGACACGCTCAACACAAGGACCGATGGCTTTTGAAGAATGCAGCTGATTTGGTGCATGATGAATCTGAGGCGTGAATAATCAGTAGAAATGTAAGTACCAAAAGGCATATAAAAAGGTATTTTATGAATGTCTGACTAAACTCATTGATTATTATAAAATTGGGCTCTCTTTCTATCCTCAGCTCAGATGAAATGTTGACAGCACTGAAAATCCTGTTGAATCTGTGTTTGAGGCACCATGCAATGTTCCATCCTGTCCAGGCTTTGCAGTGTGTTCATGTGCTTCTCATGAATGAATGATAGCATGCTGAAACATAACCTACAACTTAATTGCAACAATAGGTAACGAATTTTAGAAACTGGGCAGGGTCTGTAGATACTGACACATCATAATCATTTCCTTGACACCGAGCTATTTTTATAAATGAACTTTAACTTTTTTTTTACATTACAGCTTTAAAAATAATTCTTGTAAATATTTTTGTACAATGCACAGAATTAAACAGGTTGACATTAAATTAAGAAGTTGTGTTTAAGCTGTGATTAAAAAGAAAAAATCAGAAATTAGCTTTATTTTATTATTATTGTATAAAAGCAATAACACTTATGACTTTTGTTGTTCTTGTTTGATATTGGTAATACAAACTATGAAAATGCAAATGCATTAGGATTATTATGTCTGTACAGATCAAAATAAAGAGGCCTCTTTCTTTCACTTTCCATTACTGCTGAATTGCTCACATTGTCGGTGGTCCATATTTCTAATTATGTCTCTCCTTCCTGAGTGCTCATAAATTACATTAAAAAGGTGCCATAATGATTCTGTTCACTACAACTGTGATTAGCTCTGTAGATGTGACATAACATTTGAGTGAAAATAACACTGCATTAAATATTACATGAGCACAGAAAGAGCAAAAATAAACCAAATAAAACCAAAATCTTGACTCTCTTTTGGGATTTGTCTAAAATTTCTCAAACTAACTGGCAACAGAGCCTCCTCATCAAAGAGCTGTATCCCCAGCTCTAAGCACCACAAATACATCTGTGGCAAGTAGGAGGCACGACACGACCACGCTTCACCATTCTGGGACATCTTTATTTACGGTTGCTGCTACACACAACACAGCCGGCTGCAGCTCTGCAGCTCAAAGCCCGACTCACATCAACAACAACATACTGACAGACAGCACAGCCTTTTATGCCGGCAAAGCACGATTGCAGATGCTGTGCAGGTGCGTCCATCTCCCCTGCAGCAGCACCGCAGACCGCGCCCCACCACACACCCCCATCGCCCGACTGAGGCCGGGGAGCCATCCAGCCGAACCTACTCTCCCCCCGCGAGCGGGAGAGGGAAGCAGCCCACACACTCAGACAAAAACTGGTTCATCCCAAAGACAGAACTCCTAAACACAAACTTAACAACGTAGTGTATGCAGTACAGTGTAGTGAGCAATGCTCAGACCTCTACATTGGAGAGACCAAACAGGCACTTCATAAATGCATGGCACAACATAGAAGAGCCACCTCGACGGGACAAGACTCAGCTGTCCATCTGCATTTAAAGGACAAAGGTCACTCTTTCGAGGACGCCAAGTACACATTTTGGACAGAGAAGACAGATGGTTTGAAAGAGGAGTGAAAGAAGCCATCTATGTCCACTGTGAACAACCATCTTTGAACAGAGGCGGTGGCTTACAACACCAACTGTCTGCCATGTATAATTCAGTTTTGAGATCCCTTCCCACACACCTTAATGCCCACTCACATCCTGGGCTTTCTGACCTCAGGAAATCACATGATAGGGTGGGGCTAGGTTTCACAATGAGTTCACCCGAAACCTTGGCTGATTGTGAACCACACCCGTTTTCACACCTTGGCTTGTGATTAGGTAGAGGATCATTAGGGGGTCCATTGTCCCTCTTGGGGGGACGCTCCCACAGGGCTTAAATCTGGGACTCTCCACCATTTGACCCTAGAACTGAAGAAGCTTCTCGGATGAGAGGTGAAACATCTTCAAGCAACTTAAAGAAGTCCAGACACTCTTCTTTCCAAGCTCCTTAGACTACTCCAAGAGTTGATAGTAAAAAAGGGTTTACAACTGAAAGAATCCAAAAAAGGACTAGATGTTACAATCCCTGGTAATGCATTGATTCAAATGGAGAAAGTCTTGAGGGATGGCTGCTATGAAGAAAGGCAGCCTGGAAACTTTACCAGCAGGACACATCATTGTGTGCCTCAACTTCACAGGGTGTTTCGGTCTTTTATCACTAGACACCCTCATCCAAAGAGGCCCTGCCAGGGTTGATCAGGCCCCGGAGTGTGTCACTGGTTTATGTTAAATTCTTATTTCTCTTCTACTTTCTTCTGTTTAGTTTTCTACAATTTATTTTCTTCTATCAATTCACTGCAGAACAAGAAGTAATACTTACCTCTTTAATATTTAAAGAGCCTCACTTCTTCAAAGGGATAGAGAAGGAGATAGCAAGATGTAAGACAAAAGAGACAAGATAGGAGAGAGGCGAGCCGGAAGGGGGGTGCCTAATCTGGCATCCCACACCTGCCATTTGCGTACTGTTTAATGGCCGTTAAGCTAGAAACGTGTCTATTGACATCTAATTTGTGAGGAAACATGTTCAGATACAAATAATACGCACTTTATTATTATTTTGGTTTATTAATTAGTTCTTTCTTCCCCTGTGTGACATTTAGCAGTACGGAATGTAAAATACTTATGTTAATTTTGATTGCATTAAACTACTGCATGAGAGAACAACTCAAAATCAGTGTTCAGGGGTGTAACATAAACATCAACAAACTTGAAGTCACGCTATCTGTGGAAAACTGCTCTGATTACATACCTGGTTAACTTTTACCCCAGTTCCTCTGTCTGTAAATCATGTGTGCGGATCTCAGCATGTTTCTTGTAACACAAAAACATAACTAAATATATGGCTGTGTCCATTTTTTTGTACACTTTTAGAAGTTAATTTCTCAGTTTTTATGTTATCTTTCAATAACTAATGATCAGCCACTTAATATACTGTGCATTTCAGTTGTTAACATATCAAATTTACACTTAGTCCCATCATGGTTTCAGTAAAAATTATAGTTTGTGTTCTTCAACTTCTTCAGCACAATATCCGTCTCCCTTTGCTTCACTCGCTGGTTTTCTAAGTTAAAAAAAAGAAAGAAGACGAAACACACTTACTGATAGTGTATTTATACAAATATCAATATCAGGAGAAATACTCTTGATCTTACTTGAGTTCAGTGTGATCTGGAAATTCAACATTGAGGGTTTCAGGCAGCAGCAATGAGAAACATCCAGCAACCACGGGGACAATGCCGTATACTAGCATTGGGATGATGTGATGGTAGCCTTCCAGGAGCCTGATCAGTGGGGCAATGATACCCGCCACTCGAGCACACATGGAGTTCAGACCTACACCATTCTGCCTGCACAAACACACAGACTGAGGGGATTTTTACAATGCTTTACATATTACTGATTAGCCCGAACAATCAAATCAATCAATCAAACTGACATTTAGCAGAACTTGCTGCTGTAAATTCACTAAGATTGTATAATAAAACAAACATAAAGAAAAGAAAATCTTGCTGTCTGGTATATGTTACCAGAATCATTACTGATGAGTGACATTACCTTAAAACTGTAGGATATAATTCTGCTGTATAAACGTAGGCTGTGCTGAAAGAAGCAGTGGCAGAAAATTTCCCGAGCACAGCTAAGATTGTTACCACCACGGAAAGACCTGATAGGGCAACAGTAACAGTAACTAGTAATTTGTTTTCCAAATTATAACAACAATTTTTAGATTTGGAAGATACCTTTTGGCACAGCAAGGACCACAAGGCAAGCGGTACCTCCAAA
>VUQG01045574.1:0-13952 GCA_015106755.1 Etia nguti
TAATATTTAGGCAAAATGGGCCAAAAAAAAGATTTAAAGGACTCTGAAAAGTCAAAAATTGTAAAAGGTCTTTCAGAGGGATGCAGCACTCTTGAAATTGCTAAGATATTGGGGCGTGACCACAGAACCATCAAACGTTTTGTTGCAAATAGCAAACAGGGTCGCAAGACACGTATTGAGAAAAAAAGACGCAAATTAACTGCCAAAGATTTGAGAAGACTCAAAAGTGAAGCTACCAGGAACCCATTATCCTCCAGTGCTGCCATATTCCAGAACTGCAACCTACCCAGAGTGTCCAGAAGTACAAGGTGTTCAGTGCTTGGAGACATGGCCAAGGTAAGGAAGGCTGAAACCCGACCACCACTGAACAAAACACACAAGTTGAAATGTCAAGACTAGGCTAAGAAATATCTGAAGACAGATTTTTCAAAGGTTTTATGGACTGATGAGATGAGAATGACTCTTGATGGACCAGGTGGATGGGCATATGGCTGGATCAGTAATGGACACAGAGCTCAACTTCGACTCAGACGCCAGCAAGGTGGCGGTGGGGTACTGGTATGGGCTGGTATTATTAAAGAAGAGCTAGTTGGACCTTTTCGGGTTGAAGATGGCCTCAAAATCAACTCCAAAACCTACTGCCAGTTTTTTTAAGACATTTTCTTCAAGTAGTGGTACAAGAAAAAGTCTGCATCTTTCAAAAAGACCATGATTTTTATGCAGGACAATGTATCGAAGTACTCCACTGCATGGCTAGCCAGTAAAGGCCTTAAGGATGAAAAAATAATGAGATGGCCCCCTTCCTCACCTGACCTAAACCCTAGTGAGAAACTGTGGGCCCTGCTTAAACGGGACATTTACAGTGTAGGAAAACAGTGCACCTCTCTGAACAGTGTCTGGGAGGCTGTGGTTGCTGCTGCACAAAAAGTTGATCGTCAACAGATCAAGAAACTGTTGTTAAATTTTGAGTTGTTTTATTATTCTCACTTTAACAGATGAAAATAAACTATTGAAATGGGAAAATGTTTGTTTTTTCATGTAGTTGCATAATAATTCTGCACACTAATAGTTGCCTAATAATTGTGCTCATATATACACAACCTCACTTTTACTTTCTTAAACATTCAGGTTCAGTAACATTTTGGGTTGACCGAGAGCACTGTAGTTGTTCAATAGTGAAATTAATACTCAAAAATACAGCTTGCCTAATAATTGTGCACACAGTGTAGAGTGCTTTAAGTACTCCAGGAGAGTAGAAAAGCGCTGTATAAGAATCAGTCCATTTACCATTTATGCTTAACTTATCTATAGCCATGTTATTGATTTTTGGCCAACAATGAATGGCAACTTCCAGAAGAGGTTTAAAAGGGTTAACTGAGATATTTCACTTATTATGTGAAATATCTCATCATATATTGAACAGATTACCACAAAAATTATTTAAAGATTGTTACTATTGATTGCTTTCATATCCTTCCTTAATGTTTCTTTTGTGCCACCAAGAAAACTGTGTTCATTTTTATTATTTGTTTATTCATGTGTTGAAATATCTTATTAAATATGGATTTGGTACAGAGTTTATACTTTGTATAGTTTACATACTGTAAACTATGAACAAGATTTAAGTTTATCTTGTTTTTTTGTAATGATACTACTGTACCATCAGTTAAGTCATTATAAGCTAGTGATGAACATCGAAGTAACAATGCGAGTGTGGGAAACATGAACCAGCCTGCTAATTGTGTCAAATGCAGCAAAAGTCTGAAGTGGTTACTTGTTCCACCCACTGATAGTGAACTTCACTATGACTGAGGCTCGACTTGTCACGAGAGCAAATCGGTCTCACTGGAACCTACTTTCATAAAACTACTTTGTTGCATTTCATGAAGTTTTAAAAATATTTGATATTAAAACAGCAGGAAGACACCCGTGCTCACTGCAGTAACACTTCAGTCTTCAGTTTGCAGCAAAACAACATGGATGTCAGAGCTCTTGGCATCAGACTGTGTGAGTAATTTCTCAATTTCCACATTTGAAAAAAATTGCTTTAAAAGAAAGGACTGCATTTTTATGAAACGGTTATGAGATGTCAACTTTGTCACGCACCTTTATTCCACAATACAAAAAGGTTAAAGTTATAAATTCCAAAATGTGATGATTTAGTTTGTTTTACTTTAAAATGAAGTAGCCCTTTGCCTAGTGGGAAAGTTATGGTATCTAACAAAATGTTTTATTAGTACCTGTAAGAGTCAGCAAGTGCCTTCATAAATCTGCAACTCTTTTATCTCTTCAGTGATGACCATTATGATTCTGCTGGGTGTTCAGGGGGAGAGAGTTGGTGAGTACCAGCTGTGTTCTTATCTACATGAACATTATTTTCCATTTTGGAGGAGCAAACGATTCAAGAAAAAAAGTAGGGAGCAGGTTCTTTGTCTTTTTTTTTACATTCAACATTTAATCCACACTGTTTCAAAGAGGCGAGCCTTTTCCCTTCTGAGGACGTACATTGGATGCTTGGCTTTACTTTACTGAATGCTCTGTTGCTGTTGCTCGGAATGTACTTAGGCAACGATTGCTGGTGCAGAAGTAAAGGTAATATTTTGTATACTAAAACTTTGTGTTCATTGCTTTTGCTTTTTGCACGCTCACATCATGCTGTTAAACAAAAGTGATCTGCAATCATTGCACCATAAATATTTTTTACTGAAAAATGTCTTACATTTATTTGTTGCATAATGTTGAAAAATCCCAGATGTTATTTTTATTTCTTTTTTATGAAGATGCTTTTGTGTGTCAACAACAGCACATAATTCAGGCTCAGCCGAGAATCAGACCGAGTCAGAACACGAATGTTGTGCTTATTAATGTTATTATATTTGGAAAAAGAAACACAATGTTATATTATAACAGGAAGAGGAAAGATATTCAATCAGGTATCTTTTTTTTTCTTTTCAGTTATAATACCAGAAAAACGAATACATTTATAATTTGTATATTTATTTATAAATAAATTAAAACATTTTAAACAAATGAAAACAAAACACGAAACAGTCTGCTTTTTTGTCTTGTTTTTTTCTACATCTTTGTTAAACGTGCTACACATTATTTAGAATGAAACATTCACTCTAATTTTTGAATAAAACCAATTAAAATAATTAAGCTCTTTAAAAGCCTGAGAGACTCAAAAGAAAAATATCCAAAAACTTTCCAAAAAGTTTCAGTATTCAGAAAAATACTTATATTTTGTGCAATATATATTTTTTTCTTAATTCTGTAATGCGAAGAAAGCACCGCTGAAGCTTCACTAGCTACGTTAATGAAATGTAGGATAAAACCTAAGAAGCTGTTTATAGCAGCTGATATTTATGTCATAAGATGAGTTACAGAAAAATAATGCTCTGATATAAGAGTGACATTATTTTCTTCTGATTGCCAGATTTTCCTAAGATTTCTAATTAGACATAATGAATACGGTAAATAGAAAATAGTGTTCGTCATCACTGATGTTACTGTGGTCGTCTGTCCTCTCACTCCGGCTGTATCTCTCCATTAGATGATGACATGTTATCTTCTAGAACCATTTACTACACCTTACGACCGAGTGAGACTGAACTCAATGGTGAGAATAACTTTGATTAATGATTCTGTGTGTGTTGCATTCAAATAATATGTAATTTGTGATGGGTGGTAAATATTAAATACTAGCAATATTAATAAAACTTATTGTTCATGGAAAAAAATCCATGTTTGTTAAGTAGATGCCCTGTGAAGTTTATTTTGGTGTGTAATACAAACAATAGCATTTTTTCTATCCTTTAAAGAAAGTAAATACATTTTTTGTTCTGTACTTCTTGTATGTCTAACAGGTCACAAAAGAGCAGAATGAAGACAAAATCACATCTGAGTGAAAGTGAAGACATTTATCACATATTGTTATTACAATTGAACAAGCTGTACATACATTGGTACATAAGTACCAATAAAGTTCACATGCTAACAAACGCTTCTGTCTGTTATGTAGAACTTTTAAATTAAACCACTTGTTGCTTCTTCTGCTCTTTTTGCTTGTGCGGGAATGTTGTTCAAAAGAAAAGAGCTGCTGCAGCTCATTTCTTCTAAACAGCAGGTACTCACTGTGGTCAACCACTGATGTGAATGTGTCACATTGCTTTGTTTTGCAAAACAGATGAACCAAATTTGTGGTAAACAGTAAAATACACCTGCAAAGGTTACTGAGCATGTCTCTATGTGTGGTCTAGTGCACAGACTGAATAACTGGTGGCTTGTTTCATGCTGCAGCCGAAACTGTTCAGTAGAGTTAAAGAAAACAAGCCTTTTTTTATTTTTAGGTAATACTGTGTGTCTTGAGACGTGAGAAGATGATATGATTAAGATGCTGAGAGGTGTAGCTCTTTTCTACTTAAATATTTATAATTATATCAGACCAAATATCAGTACGAGGATAAAAATGAGCCTTCATGTAATCACTCATTTTTTTAAACCACAAACTAAGGAAGTAAACAGAACTTTGTGACTTTACAAGTCCTCTTATGAAGTTGCAAAGCCTCCTAATGTTTCATAATGAATTGCTATATGAAGTGTAACAATGTGTACAAAACAAAATGTAAATATCCAAAGGTTTAAAATTACTTTTAACATTAATTTGATTTAAAAAAGAGTAAATCTCGAAATTTAGACATTACTGAAATTTGTGTTGTTCATGTTTAAAACATCCCTTCTAATTCCACCATGTAAGTGCTAGTATGCTACAAATAAAGATTCTGTATATGGTGAAGCCGTCAATGCCAGCCTGAGGGTGTACCTGAACAAGATGAGTTAAAGACTGAACTTTCTCTGCCATCAAGGGCTGCTGATGGTAAGTAAAACCTCCAGGAGTTGTTTTCAGACTGATCTATTAATATAGAAATCCTTAAATACTAAGCCTGCAAAGCATGATTAGACAGGAAAGTCTCAATGGTGGCCATGAAGGACAAAGCCTGTTCTTACTGTCAGGCTGTTCACCACTTAATCTCCTGCTTGGAAATAGAAAAGAAAAAAATCAGTGTCATAGGGCCAAGTAACAAATAAGTGTGGACAAGAAAACAGTATAAATGCTTCAAATGCAAAAAATACATTTTCAACACAGCAAAGCACTTCATGTGAGGTAGAGGCTGGCATGAAACTGATTAATTTTTTACCTCTTTTCTTTGTTATGTATATCGATTGGAATTTGGATAAAATAAACATGTGAAGTGTTTATGTAAACAGTTTTGGCTGTACTGATGCACCAGCATTGGTTGAGTAGTATAAATATGAACACATGAAAACGTATTATTTAACACAAGTGTTAAGTAATGCAATAATGCAGTTTCTTTAGCGCTTTTGTTGATGACTGATAATCTGTGGAAGAGCATGCATTATTATGTAATGAAGGGAAAAACCTTTCCTCTGCTGCAATCTAGTGATTACTCTTGGTATTGCAACATACTGCAGCCTTATTAAACTCTAAAACCCCCGTGTCTGTGGGCGTGTGGCAAAATTTAAATTATATGTGGTTTCATTGTCCTGTTTATATTGTCCTCTAAAGTAAAGATAAAAGAGATGTTCTGCCCAATGAATTTTATCATTTCCAACTAGAAATCTTAAGTGGTCTCTTTTGTCTACTGACAGAGTCCTCTGACTGATTCTGCTTCTTTGGTGGGAGAAAAAAACAAGCAAACAAACAAAAAACTACGTTTTTTACATCCAGCCAGTCTTACTAAGACATTAGTTTCTGTAATTTCTGCAGCCAGTCACACAGAGACTCAGAGAGGCCACGCCTCAGAGCCTGACTGTCATAATTGCATTACCATCGTGCTTCTTCCATCATTATGTTTGCTTAACAGTTCACTGATTCATTTTTTGTTGTTGTTTGCTGTATTTCTAGAAGCAGATGCAGCATGTACTGTGACTCTACGCTGTGTTTGTGGATAAATGTGTGACCTGTGACTTTCTGTTTTCATATACAAAGATTGAAATAATAAAGTCAGATAGATATAATTATATAAAGATTATAAAGATTCAAAAATAAGGATTTTCATATACAAGTGTTTGATTTTAATGTCAATAATTGGCTGATATATCAGCTAAATGCACTCAGTGTCAAACTGTAACTTTATTTCTGTCAGTCTAGAGCAATGAAACCAGTTATTATCCCATCATACTTCCTGTAGTTAATGAATAACTTACTGATTCATTCATTCTGCAGGTAATAGTGACCGTCTGTTGCTTCTGCAAATACCTTTTTTTTTTTAACTCCTTCTTTCCTGTTATGGCAAGCGGGTCAGACTCAGGCGAAGACTATGGATCACATTCACAGATCTTAACTTTATTTAACACCGGGTGCGATATGTACAAAGTGAAGGAATCAGGGAAGGGCTCACAACAGGTTGGCAGGGGAAAACAGGTGCTCCACACTCGCTTCGTCTCACACACTTCTCTCAGCTCCAGGCCTTCCTTTCCACTTAACGCTCACACACACTCCTCCTTGCTGTCAGGCACTCGCGCTCAGTCCTCCACAAGAAAGCAGGGTTACAGGGTGGATCCGGGATTCTACAGACAAAAAAAGGGTAATCACTACTAGGATTCTAACAAAACACACGGATCTATGAAGCTGGAATTCACACTAACATGTTAACAAAATATTCCAGCAACGAGAGGTTCTGAGCTGCTGCCTTTAGTAGCGTCCAGGAAACAAGGATGAACCACAGGTGAGTGATTAGCGTCAGGTGTGTATGCCAAAGATGGGAGCCCGAGGTGAGCTCTGCCCCGGCTGAGTGATGCAGAAGGAGGAGAGAGGAAGAGGGAGAGCAAGGGAGGGAGGAGAGAGATAAAAACAAAAACAAAACCACATGTAGCTTCGCTGGGCCGGCTGGGCAGACACAGGGACCATAACATTTTCACTTTGAACAAGTGATAAACATTTGCTCTGCTCTCACTGCCGATCAACGTGTGGTCTCTGAAAGTCAAAGGAAACTCAACCTGGTGTAATGTGACTCCCAACTTAAAACCATCTGTCCCACCACACACCTCTAACTTGCTCTGCATGTATGACTGCAACCCAACCACATCATTGTTATTTCTACATTCATAGATTCTGTGGTGACTTTGTCTTTATTGAAATGTGTATTTCTCTTATTCTGCGTTGTTTTTAAGGTCTGTTTGAATTTTATATTCTTGAAATAATAAAGAAAAACATTATTTGTGACAAGAAAAAAAATGCAATACTGCTGGATGATAAACTTGCAGGGAGCAGAATTTTACAAATGTGAAATTGTGTTACTGCAAATGCTGATTTAATGTTTAATGAAAGCTAACTTTAAACACTTTTGCAAAAAGGTCTATATAAGTAAGTCATATTTATTTTATTTATTTATTTTCATTTATATGTTGTTATACTGTCATACAACTGCGTTATTAACAGTTCCGGTAGTTAGTTCTGGCAATATGGAGTTTTGATCCTGCCTTAGACTGAGTATTTTTGTTACGTCTGTATCATGGTAAGCATGAGTTTTATCTGTCTTGTGTTTCTGATTGGTGATTACATGCACCTTCATTCAATTCCTCAGTGTACATAGCCCAGTCTTTCCCTCCATCTTTGTACAAGCATTCATTTAGTTCTGTGATGGTAACTTTTCTCTGATGTGCTTCACTTATTTGTTTTCCCACATCTTTCATTCTTCCCTGGTTATGGAAGCCCATTTCCGCCACTAAAAAAAAAAACAAAAAACATTTGTTAGAATTGCTTTGACTTTTTTTGTTTACCTGAGTCTTGGACTTCGGTCCTCACCCACCTGTAGTATAACAATGTTTAGTCACTGAAAACAACTTGCGTTGATTTGGGTGTTTTAAAACTACTTGGTTAGTTTTGAGGACAAAAACATTTGTAATAGGAGCCCTAATTGTTGACATGTTGGGATGACTATTCAGTCTTACTAATGCCATAACCTGGTGTATCATGGGTAGGACTGAACTGATGCCTGTCATGTCCCACCCAGAGATAGTAAACTGAAACACTGAAGCTTAACCTTAATTTTTTATGGCATATATAAACTGTGACCTCAGTTCTGTGTATTAGATTGATTAATAAAAATGATGAAGAAACTGAAAGCGTAATGTTATTTTTTTGCTTTTTTATGAATGAGCTAACAACCGTGTGTCAACATGCTAATACATGAAAGCATGAAGGTGGACATGAGAACTATTAAATCATTGCTAAATAAAAGTTGTATTGAAAGCAGTATTAGTCTGTCTTTTTCATCTCTTTGACAGTGAACTGAAACACTGCGGATAATGCAAATACAAAGTTGCTTTGAAAGCTATTTTTAAATGTGTAGCATCGCTTTAGCTGCAGAAAGAAGCCACAAGGAAAACAACCGTGTTCACTGATTTTACACTTCAGTCTTCTGCAAGACAGCATGGAGGTCACAACTCTGTGTATTAGAAATTATAATATAAAATTATAACTAGTCTAGTAAAATTAATAATGACATTTAAAATGTAATACTTGTTTGAATTTTCAGAAAATTATCGTTGTGCTATTAAATGTAACTTCTGTGCCAGCAGCTGCAGGAATCAACAACGTGTTTGTGTAATCAAGCTATTTTTTGCACATCAATTTGCTCATTGACATGAATGTTTGCCATTTTGTGTTTGGGAAGCAGAAAATGTATGAAAATTATTTTTTTAAAAAAGCTTGTGATGACAGTGAACTTTGCAGCATGTGCGGAGTTATGAGATACTTTTTTCAGTCATTTTATTTTGAGAGAGAAGACTTTTCTCCTCTGGAGCCACAGTTCGGATCATTACCACTGCTGTATTCAGTGCTAGCTGTTAGTGTTGGCGGGACTGTATGACTTTGGCAAATGTTGCTGGGACAGAGGTAAAGAAAATTTATTTGTGTTCCTGTATTTTGTGTTCCTTGCCTTTGTTTTGCTGTACATTTACCACGTGATCTGTTAAATTAACTGTGAACCACCCCTGTGAACATACACGGCAGACCCAGTGGCATTTTGATCAGCTTTATTTCACTGGTTGTACACACACACACACAGAGCTGCAGCTCTCCCGCTGCCAGCTCAACATAACAACAACAACATTGTTAACCAAAACCCCTAACTTTTAAGCCGATTGCAGATGCCGCGCAGGTGCGTCTATCGCACCTGCAGCAGTATCGCAAACCACGCCCCCCCACATTATTATTATTATTATTATTATTATTATTAGATGGAAAATAAGTCTGTCAGACAGATGCATTGTCATATTTTCTTATCCAAAATTTATAAATACAATTGAATGTCATAAACTAATTGGCTTGAACTATGAAATCGTATATACCCGTTTAATGTGGTTTTTCTTTTTAAACAAAACAAGAAACAACTAAATAAAACCTTTTAAAAATGTATTTCTTTAATCTCTGTAGAGGCCGGTACAGTGGATGCAGGCAGAGCAACATATGTTGTTTTAAGACAGGTGGGAGGCATTTTACTGAGCAACAGTAGCACAAAATTATTTCTATCAAGAAAAGGATTGCTTTTGTTTTCTCATGTGGTGTTGTCTGTAGCTTTGTTAGACATGTATCTAATATTTATAAATTTATAGATACGAGTGATAATTTGAGCTTTCAAAAAGCCCGCCTCAAATGAAAACCACATAGAATACAATTTTAAAGCTACTGTATCTCATACGGCTGAAAATAGTAAAATGTGGACTGAACTACAAGTTCAGACATGCATTCAGTTTCAAAATTAACTTTAAATTAAACCCAATTACCTTCTCTTTTGTACAGTAACATTCTGCTAACTAACTAACTGTCAGCCATACACAACGAGAATTTTACCATTTGACAATCCATAGTACAAAGAAACATCTGATAGAGAAGTCAAAACTGTAAAAATACACAAATAAGATACATTAAAAACATGTCTGAAATTTTTAGAGTATATGTTGTAAATCTAAAACAAATTGATCTGAACTGTAAATTGTAATATCTTAGTTTAGGACAAAAATAGCAAAAACCAAGAAGCTGAAGAGCAGCTGATATTTTTGTAGTCAAAGTAGAATTGACTTACAAACAGCAGAAATTCAATTAGAAATTTCAGTTTTGGGGCTAATAGGCCCATGTAGGAATGGGATTGATTTTCTTTCTGATCTTGAAGGTCCTATTTTCCTAAAATTTGAAATCAAGTCTAATGAATACATTGAATAACAGACAGGGATCATCATGACTAATATTGCTGTTCCCCTCACTCCCGCTGTCCCTCTTCAGTACAAGATGAAGATGCATCACTCTCTAGAACTATTTACTACAGCTTAGGCCTCTGTGATGCTCAACCACAAGGTAAGACTAATTGTGTTCAAAGGCATTTTCATCATGGCATTGAGACATCAGAAACATCAGCAAGTAATTTGTAATAATCTATGACAAATAAGTGTTTTATTATGTAAAGTCTTTTGGCTAGCAATTCATTTAATTCCATCTGTTGTCAAAGCAGAAGCAGGAACCAGCACAGAGATGCCCTCAGCAGGTCCCTGCCAACCCATAGCAGTGGATCCCTTCTATTCTACAATACAGTAAGTAGGGAAATTATGCTTTATGTGCTGCAATCAGATAATAGTAATTAGTAAATTTGGGATTGGCAATATAGACAGTTACATACTATTACATGGCAATGGAATATGTATAGTTTGTCATACATTTCACTCACACCCAAATTTGTGGATTTAAAAGCCACAGCGATGATATACTGTAAAAAGTCAGTTACATCAGATGCAGCTGCTTGCCAATCCCACGGTGTTATACACATATATAAAGTTTAAACACAAGCAAAGACACCTGCCTGTTATTTAGAAGTTAAACTTTAACAAACTTGTTCAGCTGTTCAACTTCTTTCTGTTTTTACACGTGTATGAATGCTGTTACAATAAAAGCTGCTGCAGCTTTCAAAGACACCCACTGTGGTCAACCGCTAATGTCAAAGTGTCACATTACATTTTTCCAAACCAGGCGTACCGAGTTTGTGTTCAGCAATGAAATATAACTGCCAAGTTTAATACTGAGCATGTCTTTAACTGACTTTAAATGTAGTCTAGTACCAAGAGAAAATAAGTATTGTTTTTTGTTTTAATACTTCAACATCTGTTCAATAAAGCCAAAGAAAATGATCTGACTTTAAATTCTTATTTGGTCAGACTGTGTCAAAGCAAAAGTCAGGAGCTAAGTGAGGGAGGCAACGCTCAGCTCCTCTTGGCCACAACAGAGTAGGTTACAGTCAGTTATATTTTCAGTCAGTGAATATGAATTATTTCAGCAGAATTTACTTTCTCAGTGTCACAATTCACTTGTATACAAAATTAGAATCATAAGAACCGTAGGAGTACATACAAAGAAAAGTGTGTACAGATAAAATTTGCAGATATACGGTTATTGACAATTTCATGTAATTATGAAGTTATTAGTTAATTGTTTTATAAGAACTGGACATAATAGTTTCATCCTTCTCTTGACCATGAATTCAGTTATGAAGTGTTTTGAGGTGTGTTTTGACAGTTTTAAGGGTCCATGAGCAGTTTTGGACTTGTGTATATGTTGCTGGTGTGTAGGCTGGACCCTAGTTAGCATAATCATTAACAAGTAATTTCACACTTCTTCCCTTTCATCAAAAGAGTAGCCACTATTTTGTATGCTGTGCAAATCTGGCTTTTGGACTGGGTAAATTTGGATAGATTCTAGCCAGTCAAAAAAACCTTTATATTTTATACCTTGACTGTGACTTCTTAAGTAGTTACTAAACTAATACTAAAAAAAACATTAAGTAACTGTGGTAATTTTGCTCAAACTCTGTTCGATTTGGCTGCTCAATCCACATTTCCTATTGGAAATGTCCTATTTGAAATATCACAGTACTGGGTCTGCGACCCAGTATTTGTGTTTTCAGATCTTGATTTGATTTTCTTTGGTGATTGTTATTCTTGGTTTTGTTCATCTTTTGTTTGTGCTTAGTGATTTTAGTTCCTTCCTTTGTATTTTTCTTAGCCTGTGTTTAGCCTCGGCTCCCATGTTTTCTCTGTGCCTGTCCTGGTCCCACGTCTCATGTCTAATCATCCTTGTCTCTATGTTCCCTCTGTTCAGTCAGTCATGTCTCAGTGTGAAGCCCGTGTCTCTGATTCTGTGTCTTTACATATGTGTTGTGCTTCCTGTTTTACTTTGATAGTCCTTGTCCTTTGTCAATATATTTTAAATTTCCCATATGTGGGTCTTGCATTTGGGTTCTGCATCCTGCCTGCCACACAGCAAAACATGACAGGAAAGGAGAAATAAAACCCAATCAGTGAAGTAAATTCCCTGTTTAGATGTGTAGGTAAAGTTCACCTACAATGTATGCAACATAAAATGGCGCAATAAAAAAATCATTATTTTTCTCCACTTATGCATTGCATAAACAATTCAAGCTGAGTGCCTTCATTACAATCAAATTTTTGACTTAAGTACATCTGAATATGTACTTGTCACTCAGTGGAAATTTGTATTTATCTTTTATAATTGGTTTTGTTTTGATTTTAGTGTTTATTTGTGAGTGTAGTTTTTACTTGCATGATTTTATTCTGATCTTTGTATTGCATGTTTTTAGTGTTTCATATGACATTGTTTTAATCCACTGTGGACTGCCTGGGCATGGGACAAATTGGCTGATAGCGATCACCTGCTGAGTCATGGGTTTGTCCAGAGGTGGCCTTTCAACTGTTTAAAGGACCTATTAAAAGGAAGCTGGCTGAGCACTGGAGAAGAGAGGCCCCAGATATGAAGAGGAGGAACACATAGAAGCCAGCGTTGGAAAGATTGTGCGGCACAATCGTCTACCCAGTTCTGATGCCAGGAACGGCGACAGTAGGAGACAACGCGTGTGATCGACAGCAGGGCAGAGGTGCACCTCTGCCTGCATTTGTGAGTAGTGTCTCTGTCACTGTTGTTCACCAGGTGCAGCCATGTTGGGAGAGGGTCGCCATGGCTATTAGCCAGGCCAGCTTCTGGGATGATGGTTCTGGACAGTATTTGTTTACTTACAGGGCGATGCCACGAGGGAAGCCGCGGTGGCGTCGAGTGACAGACTCCAGTTCAGAGTGCGAACTGGGCTTGGATGTAATGAACCCAGTGGAGGACGAGATGGGGATAGGAGGCTTCTCCTCGTCTGCCTGGGACGAGGCTGGCGGCATCCCCGCTCTGGTTCTGTCCTGCTTGTAAACGCATAACAAACATTCTTCCTGGGTTTTGGGACAGTTGCATTGTGGGACTGGGTGGGATTTTATTGCACAAAGTTTTGTTGGGATTGTGTATGTTTATTCCTGGGGGATTTTAGTATCTTGACAACATTTTATTGCTTACATTTTTTAGAATTGTTTGTTATACTCTTGCTCCCTGCCCTGGGAATAAACTATTTCTGATCAGAACTACATCCTCTTTGTGCCCTGGGTTTCTCATTGGCTCGCTCCCCCCTTTGTATTTAAAAGAACCTCCTTAATATGAAATTCTGACACACCAGCTTTAGTGTCTAAATACTAATAATATAATTTTATTACATTACCATATTACATTTCAGAGCCTGTACTTTTTCAAAAAAGTAGAGAATTTCTGGATTTTTGCCACCTCTGACTCAGTGTCAAACCACATGTAACCTTTTTATGCCTGAAGAAAATGAATGTTGTAATGTTTTATGATGCACTGCAGGTGGCAGAGTTGGACTACAATGAACAAATGCTAAATGGTAAATGGCCTGTATTTTTATAGCGCTTTACTTAGTCCCTAAGGACCCCAAAGCGCTTTACACTACATTCAGTCATTCACCCACACATTCACACACTGGTGATGGTAAGCTACATTGTAGCCACAGCTGCCCTGGGGCGCACTGACAGAGGCG
>VUQG01045575.1:0-15084 GCA_015106755.1 Etia nguti
AGATCAGAAATGTAGGCAGGAGCGTCACAATTCAAAGCTTTAAAAGTCAGTACCAAGATTTTAAAATGAATTCTAAAATGTACTGGAAGCCAGTGTAATGAATGTAACACTGGTGTAATGTGCTCTCTTTTTCGTGTCTTAGTTAAAAGCCTTGCAGCAGCATTCTGGACTAACTGGAGACGGTCAAGATTCCTTTTGCTCAAACAAAGAAAAAGACTGTTACAATAATCTAAGCGAGATGAAATAAAAGCGTGAATAACCATTTCTAACTCAGATTTAGACAGCAACGTTCGCAGTTTGGAGATGTTTCTTAGCTGAAAAAGGCAATTCCTAATCAACTGGCGAGAGTGTTGTTCTAGGGACATGGCAGAATCAAAGATCACACCAAGGTACCTGAGGCTCGGGTGAACAGATGAGCCAAGAGAACCAAGATGCTGTTTGATTAGAGATATCTGGTTGTCGGGGGCAATAATTAATGTTTCTGACTTCTCAGAGTTCAACTGTAAGTAGTTGTCACCAAGCCACTGTTCAATGGAAGCTAAACATTTAATTAAAGAGGACAGTTTATGGACTTCCATCGGCTTAAAAGAGCAATAGAGCTGAATATCATCAGCATAGAAGTGATAAGACACCTCAGGGAACTGCTTAATTATAAGTCCTAGAGGTAACATGTACAAAAGAAAAAGAATAGGACCCAGAACTGAACCCTGTGGTACCCCACATGTCAGATCCTTAGAATGTGACATAAACCGATTCGCAAAAACACTAAAAGATCTGTTGGAGAGGTATGACTGAAACCACTTCAAAGCCAGACCGGACACACCGACTATGTCCCGGAGCCTGTTAATCAGGATGGTATGGTCAATGGTGTCAAAGGCAGATGTTAAGTCCAACAAAACCATGACTGAGGATGCTCCGGAGTCAGCTGACATCATAATGTCACTAGAGACTTTAAGTAATGCGGTTTCTGTAGAGTGACTTTTACGGAAACCTGACTGAAATTTGTCATAAATTTCATGTTTTTCTAAAAAAGTGGTAAGTTGATCTGCAACTACTTTTTCCAAAATTTTCGACAATAATGGAAGCTTAGAGATAGGCCTATAATTCTTAAGCTGAGTTGGATCCAAACTGCTCTTTTTTAATATTGGCTCAACAACAGCATGCTTACAGAACCTAGGGACCACACCTGTTAAAAGAGAGGCATTGCATATCTCTACAATAGAGGGGCCAATGACAGAGAGAGCATTTTTAAACAGCCCAGCAGGTAGAATGTCATTTGAACAAGTGGTAATTTTCATTTTATCCAGCAGGAGTGAAAGGTCATGTATGTTCATTGGGTTAAACACTGACAGTAAATGAGGGGGAGGTGGCCCAGAGACACAAACAGATGGTATTGAAGAACCAATGCTCATACGGACATGATCAACTTTATCCACAAAGAAATTCAGAAACTCATCACTCTCAGATATAGAGGTCACAGGTACTCGGTGGACCACGGGGGAAACAATAGAGTTTATGGAGTCAAACAGTACCTTGGAATTTCTCTTGCTTGATGAGATTAACTGAGAAAAATATCCTGATCTGGCTGTTTTTATGGTTTCATGTAAGGAAACCCAAAGTTCCCTAAGGTGGAGCCTGTGAACTTCGAGTTTAGTTGATTTCCAAAGGCGTTCTACTTTCCTACAGATTCTTTTGACCTTCCTTACGTCATCATTTATCCATGGATGGGCTCTTTTTGAGGCAGCAATGACGGATTTCATAGGTGCCACTGAATTTAAAATCTCCAAGCAGTGATTGTTAAAACACTGTGTAGCAGCATCAGCATCAGTGCAGCCACTAATCACATGAGGGTCCAACATATTAGAAAACTTCAAAGCAACATCCTGATTTATGAACCGCTTATGGAACATGAGATTAGAAGGTGGTGTGTACAGAGGGAAGCTAAGATTAAAAGTAACACAGGAATGGTCACTCACTTGTACGTCCCTAACACAAAGATTAGTTATGTCTAAGCCAAGAGAAAACACAAGGTCCAAGGTGTGGCCTTTAACATGGGTGGGTCCAGAGACATGCTGAATAAAATTAAAAGAGTCTGTAATGGATAGAAAGTCAGAGGCCATGCTACAGCTAAGATCATCCACGTGGAGGTTGAAATCCCCAATCATTAAAACTTTCTCCAGTTTAATAATGGAAGATAAAAAGTCCGTAAAATCTTGAATAAAAACACCAGCGGGGCCGGGAGGGCGGTAAATTAAAACACAATAAAATATATCTGAAGAACCAACCTTGAGAAGTTGTGACTCAAAGGAAGGGAAAAACTCAGAGTCCATAGTCCTGCAAGCGAAATTGTCTCGGTGAACAGTGACCAGACCACCACCACGACGGTCCAAACGCGGAGTCCCGATGAAGCGACAGCCGACCGGGCAGAGCTCATTAAGGTGGATAAATTCATTCTCCCGCTGCCAAGATTCCGTGAGAAACATGAAGTCCAGACTATTACTGCTAAAAAAGTCATTCAGTACAAATGATTTGTTGGCTATGGAGCGAGCGTTTAGGAGAGCGATCTGAAGCGGAGGTGACAGGCTGACGTCATCAACAGCTGATTGACGGGAAATTGACAGCAGACACCTGGAATGAGGACGTAGTCTCCCGGTACCCCTAGCTGTGGAACTGTGGTCTTGTAGAGTGATAGGCCAAAGTGAAAAAATCCCGCATCTCCAGACAAGATGCTGATCCAGGTAATCGTTCTGTTCGCCCATGATGAAAAGCCGGGTAGGCGGTAACCGATCGGCCTTATCCGCGTCCTGGAGCGGAACCGGTACCAAATACCGGAGACGTTCTCTACCATGGAGAGGAAGAAATCCCCTCTGTCGGGCGCGTTTCCTTTTAGCCTGGACACCAGACCTACAGCCCCTTCTAGACGATCTCCTTAACTTTGTCTTAGCTCCTGGGTTTTTGTTTGGAGCTAAGAACAGGTACCGGTAGTCAGGAGAGGGAGGAGGGCAGACAAACGGCGGAGGGAAAGCCTGGTGATAGCTCTGCCAGCTGTCAAAAGTTTTTTCCATACATATTTTGATACTCAACAATGTATGTGAACTCTAGATCCGAGTAGCAAATAGACCTTCATGATATATCACAGATGAGATGACAAGATAAAAAATAATATACTGAAGCAGTCGACAAAAACACGGAGCAGCAACAGCGGCCAAGCCGAACACAGGCGAACACAGGCAGCCATTTGACCATGTGTCAAATGGCTGAGCAGTTTGACACATGGTGCCTTAGACCTTCTGTCCCTTACTTTGCACTTAGCTGTTTTTTGGGGGGTTAGTTGTCAGTATTCTCTTTGCCTTTTTCCAAATCAGCAGGCCTTGCATACATAAATATCCACCACCACACTATTTTATCTTGTTCTCCCTTCTCCAAGGCTGTGGGAAGTACCTGAGGGGTGCTGAGGGTGCTGGACCCCTGGAAATCGTAAAGGATCTTCCTGTCTACCTAGAACTAACTGAAAAGTGATTAATTCATTCAATTTAATTTATTTACCTAAATAAGATCTTCGGTTGATCTGGTTAAAACTGAAAGCACTCTGAGTGCTCAACTGAGTAGAAAGGTGCTATATACTTACCAGTCCATTTATTATTTACCAAGAAGACATATAAGCTTTGCTTATTGGTCCTAACTCTGGATAGTAACATTTTGGAAAGTTTATTAAATTTGGCCAGATTTCTAGAAATGAGAGCGCCTCTATCCAAAATGCAATAGACGGCATCTTTCCTAACAAGACCCGGTTTTCCCCAGAAATGTTCCCAATTATCTGTGAAGCCCACGTTGTTTTTTGGACACCACTTAGACCACCAGCGGATAAAGGACAACATGCAGTTACACATGACACTACGACTCTGACTGGGGAGGGGACAAGAGAAAACTACAGTCCAACACTGTTTCTAAGAATAGAGTTTCCAGGTTTTTTAAATGTGTCCCAGAGTGGGAAAAATCTATTCCAAACATGAACAGGCTGGTGGTGTACCAGGGGCTTCATTTTAGGGCTATGCTTCCTCCACATAATTACCCAGCTGGCCTGCTGAGGGCCAAATAACCGAGACTAAGCTACTTTGGCCTGCACCAGGGTCTGGCTAGTTACAGGATTATTTTCAGCAGTGCAAAGCTGGGTCTGGGTCTCCAATTCACAGAACCTGCTCTCCAAAGATACTAACAAGCTATATGTATTACAAGTACAATTAGGAAGACACATTCTTTGTAAATTCCTAACATAATCCAGATGTCAGTTAAACAAAGTTTGTCTCCCTTCTTTGTTGTGACTGGTCATGACACACCAACATGAAGCCACAAAATACAAAACTACATCACAACAAAATGACAGAGGGTTAGTCTGAATATTTCATTTGATTGATCTTTCAGGTAAACCAAGCTAGCAGACACAGTCAAGCATCAGGATAGTTTAGCTTTATGCATGAGGGTGTAAATGCAGTCCATACAACATGACCACATGTAGAGAAATGTTGGAAACAACTGCTATCTCAGTGACTTAATAGTAAAATAAACCAACAATCAAGTTACAGTTAAGACTAACGGTGTTTCAATTGCAGAAGCAACATAAAGTATTTTTGTACTTCACAATGTCTTGATGCATTCTCAATCATCCAGGTAAGTAAATCCCCAAAAAGTTGATTCTGTTCATCTGGACGTGTTCATCTGGACGTATCCCAACTTTTTGGGGTACTTCACAATGTATTTCACGATAGTGCAGCTGCAAGGTTCACATTCATTGTTTTTCTCACACAAAAATATCACTTCTCCCTTTTATCATAAAGCCTAAGTACAATGTGTTTCTCTTATATTCTCCACAAATCTCCCCCCACCATCCTCGTGTTTCCAAGTCCTTTCTCCCTCCATAATGAGGTAAAAATTTACAAGAAGTCCCAAAAGAGGCCATTGATTTCACCAGGTGTTTTCTGTCTCCCCCTCCTTCTTAAACAGTGTGGAGTATCTTGAACTGGCTTGCTATTGCTATTCCACATCTTAATAGCACTACTATTGAGAGTCTGCTGATTGTATTAGCTCATAGAGTAGGACTATTGACCGAGCATGAGTGTCTTGCAATAGGTGCTGTGGGGATAACAAACCAGGTCCATGGACAACAGAAGCTGAGATAAGTGTTCTCCCCTGAGACTGTGCTGGCAATCAAGAGGCTAAACAGATTTGGAGAGCGAGAGAGAGTGAAGGGAAGAGGAGGACAGAAAGGTGGCAGAAGTCATGGAGAAAGGTAGCATAAAGGCTAGTGTCAATCAATAGACGCCAATGACCATAGCTGAAAGTCATACCTATGAGGACTCTAACTGTGGTTAGGATCAGACTTCCTGGAAGTCTCTTCTGAGCACTTGCAGGAAAGCATGTACCATGTACTGGATCTGTGTATCCATGAATCGGGGATGTGTAGGTAGTGTCATGGTGTGCAGGATATTTTATTGCCATTGTTTGGACCCTTAGTACCAAGTGGGCACCATGTCACACAGCTCAGATCAAATAACTAAGACAGTTTGATGGCAAAATTGGATTCAGCAAGCAAGCTGGACCTAATATGTATTTATTGGGACCACCTAGCCAGTACTGGGTCAGAGCTACAGTTTTATGACAAAGCATAGAGTACCCATCATGGGTACCCTGTAGTGATAAAAGGAGGGGCATGGTTAGCAACAATGCTTAGGTAGGATGTGTCATTTACTGTAAACAATGGCACTTTCATATGTGCCGGCTGGGAGCAGCAGGACCAGTATCTGCTCCTTTGTACAGAAGGAACAAGAGGAGCACTGCTAAAGCCCTAAAAAAATGACCTTCAGCAGGCTTCTCCTGTGCATATTTCTGACTAAACACTCACAAACACGCATGAGGGTCTGACATCCTTTAGCGCTTAAACATCAGCATCTTGTAAATTGATTGGCATTCGACTGAGAACACCAGAGTTTGCAGGTCCTTCAGTTGCACCTCTTTGACTGCAGGTTTATCCTGAGCACATGCGACAGGCATGACAAAGTCTGGAGATACTATGGTGAACAATGGTTCAACGCAAAACAATGGTTTGTTGCTGCTGCCTGCTGCACCATTCCCTTTTGGAATCTTGTTGTTGCCTCTGCAGTGCACCACTTCCCACATAGCAAGGGGGTCTGGCCCGGATCTGGTATCACGCAGGCACTGCTGGCTGACTTCTGGCATGATAAGATGCATGATAAGGCCCATGTGTGGACTACCAGGTTTGCCAGGTAGTCCACACATGGGCCAGCACAGGACCACCAATGTGCCTGCAACTGGCCATGTGTGGGCCACATCTGGCAAACCAGATGTGGGCCACCAAAGGGCCGTCATTCTTTGCGGTATGTGGGCCATGTGTAAGCATATTGTGTGGGCCAGATCCGGGCCATACCAATTTTGCTATGTGGGTTGTTTCATTCATTTGGACCAAAGCAGGTGAAATGGATTTACAACAGTTTATGTGTCAGCGGACAGACTGATATCACACAGTTTGATGTTTTGTGATATACTGTGGTGATCAAGTGTTCCCTCAAGTTAGTTGAGTAGTGTATATATATTTTCAGTTTTACTTCTGTACTGCTAGAGTTATTAACCTACACATTAAGATGATGAGTCACATCTGGACTTAAACCGTTTGGTTGCAAAACAAAAACATTGTTTTAAGACTGATGTTTTCCAAGATTCCAGTTTTTCCTTCGATCTCAGATTTGCTTTTATCCCCTCATGTTGGATTTCTCTGTGCTTGTTCTGTAACTTGTATTATCTTAAACTGGCAGAGGATTGCACAGACACATGCAGATAAAGATAGTATGAAAGCAAAAAACTGAAGAAATAAAAAGATCTCTGATCGTTGTATCTTTAGATTCCCAGTATTTGAAAGGCGCAGACTTATTTTCTACCAGCAGCTTTCCACTTAGTTCAGTTGGGTTTCTTGAAGGCAAAGGGAAATTTGTAGTCCCAAAACAATTATGTTCAGCTCTCAAAACACAAATTACCTTAAAGCTGTAATTTCATAGTCACTACATGCATTATTCATAGTTCTTTTTTTCCCCAATCAACTAGAGATCCAGATGGAAACTATGCTTTTTGCACCTAAAAAATATTTTATTTAGTTAATCTTTTCAATGTTTTTTTGTTTTTTTACTTTGCCGGTGTATTATCATTATTATGTGTCAGTGTATTTCCACTGTGAGCACACTTAAGAAGACATGCAGTCAAATGCAAAGCACGCTCCTAGGAACAATACCTACACACAGCTAATTGCACTGAAAACAAACACATTTAAACAATGTGAGAATGCAACAGAGATTGCTGATGTGATAATCTCTTTCACTGGAAATAAGATCATAAAGCAACAAGAAAATGCTTGGATAGTGCAACAGTCTTTGCCTCTGTTGCATTTCTGAGGGAACAAACTATGCCTGTCTTTTTTTATGGTCCATCATGCTGACGTGACCATACATTTGTGTGTGTGTGTGCGTGCACGCGCATGTTTGTGGTAGATGCTCAGATCTGTAGACCTAAATATTAAATGGAGAACTGTGGCACAATTTCAAGACCTTCATCCATTTCGGATTCATTGGCCTTTTTCATTTTACTCTTAAACTCAAGTCAGAATCCCAAAATTTCAAATTGGACCGATTAAGATTATTTCAGAATAAATGATGTAAGATTTTAAGATAAGAGGATATAAGATAAGATATACTTTATTTAAATACTACTGCATACATATAAAATAAGCTAAGCATACATAAACAAACATATAACAAATAACTTTAATGAACAGAATAGAATGTAATAAAAACATTTGAATAACATAAATGTGAAGATAAAATTTAAACAGCTTCCTCCTCTAAACTGCATGTTTGTTATGCAATCAAACTTCTTTCTTTATGATTTTATTAAACTCTCTTTCGAGTTTGTTTCCAACTTATTTTTTAATGGCTTCAGATTTTTATCTACACCCATGACTGCTTTTGCTCTCTCTCTCTCTCTCTCATTTAATGCATGTGTGTTGTCTCTCTCTGGGTAATGAATGGTAGCCCATTTATCTGACTGTCAGCCAGAAGCCCTGAGGAGGTGTGTCTCCCTGAGATCAATATCTCATTAGTTTAAGAAGCCCTGCCTCTGTGTGTGTGTCTTCCCTCCCTCTCTTTATTTCTACATCTTCACTCTGCCTTTTTATCATTTACACATCCATTCCCCAACCTTTCATTCAGTTTTTTAGTTTTTCTGTCATTCACTCTGTTTCCATACATTACATTGTGTACTTTGACTCACCTAAACCTTAACAGACAAGGTAATGATGCCTGGACCAACTCCTGAAAAAGCACATTTATTAGACATTACTTGTTGCTTTTTAACAGTAAGGTGCTACTTATTTACATTTTGTAAAAATTAATGTATTACAGTATTTGTTATTTTTCATTTGCTTAATCCATACTGTGCATTAGTTCCCAGTGAATATAAAATATTTTGCCTATCATAAAAAGGACATACAAAAAGAGTTTTCCTCTGCTGTGTGGCAAAGCTCGTTCATTTGCCAGAGCTTTTCACTCCATGTTTTTGTGTTAGTATGTGGCCTTCGGTTTGGTACTTGGAAAAATTTGATATCATGCACACTGCATCAGCTGATTAAAATACTGTAAATTTCCAAACTTTAAACAGCAATTTAAGGTTTGCAGAAGTAAATAAAAGGAAGGAAATAATATAAACTGTTCACGAAAATGAAAGGAACAATTTGATCAGAGCATAGCATCAAGTCAGTTAAACTCCTGGGATATTGATCTGGTCAGTTAAGTAGCAGAGGGGGTTGAAGTAGAGGGGCAGCAATGAGACAACCCCGAGATCTGGGAGGAGATGCCCCAGGACACCATCATTAGGAGCATGCCTCAGTGTTGTCAGGCGTGAACACTGAGGCATGCTCCTAATGCATGGAAGTCGTACCATTTTGATCGCTACGGTGAAGTTTCTGCAGAATAGTCTACCCTTCTGCATCATTTTTTCACTTTGATTTTCTGGGTGTCTTTGAATGTAGCTCTCTATAGGCTCATAATTTTCATTTCAACCAAACAGCGTGGCATCCTTTTGTTCCCAGCAGATTACCCACTCCATATCAGTATACATATCCACCATAACCAAGTGGCCGGCATAGTTTACAGAAACATCTGTGCTGAGTATGGCCTGGAAGTCCCGAGGTCAAAATGGGAGACGCCCCCGAGGGTGGTGGAGAATGACCGAGCTAAGATCCTGTGGGGACTTCCAGATACAGACAGACAGTGATGGCTAACCAAACGGACATAGTGGTGGTGGACAAGCAGAGGAAGGCAGACTAGATGTAGCGATACTAAGTGATGGCAACATCAGGAAAAAGGAACATGAGAAGCTCGAGAAAAAATACCAAAGGCTGAAAAAAGAACTTGAGAAGGCACGTTTTTTTAATACTTTAAATAAATGATGAAGTCTGGACCTTGGACTCTAGACTTTTGCTGGTTACAGGCATAATTTCTCCAACAGAAATGTAATATTCACAATATAACTAACTATAACTAAAGAAATACAGCTTCAGGGTTGTCACATCAATGTACTTTTGGGGTACTTACTACATATATTACCAGTATGGACAGCAATGGGTATTCGAGTCATTCCAAGCAGGCTGGGAAGTGGACAGTGACAGTCCGTGTGAGTGTAATAAGTGAGGCATGGAGAATATAGTATAATTCATGTGCCAACAAAAAGCCCATTAGTCTTGGCGGCTTCAGTGCGCATCTTGGCATTAAAGTGGCATTTCCTGCTGAGACGGTGGTTTCTCCAATAATATTAACATCTTATAAAAGAACACAGCTATACGCCTTTTACTTTCTCATCAGCTACTTTTTATTTTGCTCCTATTTACCAGTACCTCTCATCTTTCTTTTCCTCTTCAGTCTTTTCCTCAAAGCCTCTATAGCATTGCAACTACTAGCTATAACTCTTTATGAATGATTATGAGTATTTATGGCAGGCTTGCTCAGTGTTGACATACAGCACTCATGGCCTTTGTAGGAAGCTCCAAAGAAGAGGGTACTGAGAGCATCGGTCTTTAGAGCTTTATCCAACCCACGCTGATCCAGACTGAGAAACAAAAATCACTTGTTCATCTCAAAAGTTTAAAATAGAATTTAATTTAAAAAAGATCATTCAATTCAATTCAATTCAATTTTATTTATATAGCGCCAAATCACAACAACAGTCGCCTCAAGGCGCTTTATATTGTACAGTAGATCGTACAATAATAGATACAGAGGAAACCCAACAATCATATGACCCCCTATGAGCAAGCACTTTGGCGACAGTGGGAAGGTCCTATATTCCATATATTCATATGTCCTATATTCATTCACAGTATGAATATGACAGTAATTGTATGTGTTGAGCTAGACTAAAAAATACACAGTATTTATGCTGTATGAATACAACTTTACTCAAACTGAAAACGAACAGTCAATAATTTGAGACACTGAATTTTAGAGGACCCAAAGGACTCAACCCGATGCAGAAGCTCACGTTTTGCTTTTGTTTATTTGTTTACAATGTCACTGTTTGCTTTAGCACTTTTCAGCGCTCACTGTTCCAGATCTGCTTCGGCTCTGTGCTTCAGCAGCTCTCCTCCTCGCCAGCCCGGCCGCTACTCAAATAGGGAAGGCATGATTAAACTATGCTCGCCGGCTGTGAAAACCGGCTGTCCCTGACACCACACCCTGAACCTGCTGCTCTACTCCTCCCCTGCAGCCGCACCACCAACCCAATGTGTCTGCTACTGGAACTCTGTGTGGCATTTATCTGGGCTCTAATCTGAGCTGCTGTTAACTTGGGATTTCTGAGGCTGGTGACTCGGATGAATTCATCCTCAGCAGCAGAGGGGACTCTTGGTCTTCCTTTCCTGGGGCGGTCCTCATGTGAGCCAGTTTCATCGTAGCGCTTGATGGTTTCTGCGACTGCACTTGGGGACACAAGTTTTAGCAATTTTCCGGACTGACTGACCTTCAGTTCTTAAAGTAATGATGTTCCCATGATGGTCCCAACCCCATTAAGAAGGAAAGAAATTCCACAAATGAACCCTGACAAGGCACACCTGTGAGGTGAAACCATGTCATTGAGAGAAGGCCAATGCTGTCAACAAGGCAAAGGGTGGATATCTTAAAGAATCTAAAATATAAGACATATTTGGAGTTATTTATCAATTTTTCTTTGCTAGATAATTCCAACGTTTGTCGTCATGAATGGCAATGCAGGTCATCTTATACAAAAACATGAATATAAAATAAAACTGGCGAGTAAGAATGAAATGTTCAAATTCAGAGTGTATGTCATGTGAAAATGCCTTTTGTATTGATACAGTAGCAATCTTTTAATTGTTTTGCATCTGTGGCAGAAGATTACGTTGAGTGGAAATAAACTGAGAGAGAGTGAGTAGAAGAGAGCATGAGGCAGAGAGCAAACTTTGCTGTCTTGAGCAGAAACAGAAAAATGAGCTACTCCAGGGAAACAGGGACTTCATATTTTATTTACAATGAGACACCATTGTTTCCAGGCAGGTGTGTGCACTTGTGTCTTAGAAATTATATATAAATATATATAAATATATATATATGTGTGTGTGTGTAGCATAACTACACTGTGGTACTTCCACCAAAGCATGAGCATAGTCACACCTCATGTTGGACAGGTACACAGATGCATGTACAAAGCCATATAATTATGTTGAGCGCTCTCTGTCACAGGATGGCTGCTTGCTTTTTTGCTTTGTTTTTTTTATGAAAATAGTTGAGGAACCACCGTGGCCGATTATACTCTGAAGCCTGTGTGAGGATTTATTACTGCTGCCATTGTAACATTTATGAACTTTAACCAACTGACTTTAGTTCTAAAAAGTATAAACTGAATATTTACAGTGATGAGGGATTTTTTTTCTGCTTTCTTGTAGAGCGTCATTAGCAGCAGGTCACACTCTTTTACCTACAAGTGTAAATGTCCTCTCCATTGGCCCATCATCTGTTAGTTGCAAACCCTTACATTTCTTCAGCGTCACCTTTTATAGCAAGCAGTGTTTTAAGTGGAGTATGGAATTTATATCATAGGATCTCGGGGCTGAATGTGAAACTCAGTAGTGGGCCAATGTCCCTCTGAAGGGACGACTCCCACTAGGGCCTAAAAACCTCAGACTGTCCACCGTTTGGTCTTAGAACTGAAGAAGCTTCTTGGATGAGAGGAGAAACATCTTCAAGAAACTTAAAGAAGTCCAGTTGCTTTTCTTTCCAAGCTCCTCAGATTATTTGAATCTGTGCATTTTTCCCCCTTGTTTTATGGCAGTCGAGGTATGTACACACCAGAGCATCTGATGCACAGGAAACACACAGACCAATCATGTGTATTGTAACTTATCCTATGTGATGCTACTCAGTGAATCAAATACTTTATTCAGAACATGCGTGAAAACAGAAAATGCTGCAAGTCTGAAGCCAGGGAAACGGGGACATAAAACTTTGTTATTGCTGAGAGGAATTACAAATAAAATAAAATAAATTAAAAAAAACCCCAAGAGCTATATCTCAAACCCTACAGGCCTCAGTGAACATGTTAAAAGTTACAGCTTGATAGTACAAATAGAAACAGACTGGCTTGTTTGGAAGTGTTGCAGAGACGACTCTTCTCTCTTTAAATAAATACAGAATGACTGAGAAAGTAAAGAATCAGTGTACTGCAGTGGCCCAGTCAAAATCCACACCTCAGCCACACTGAACTCCCGTGGAGGGACCTGAAGTCAGCTGGACATCAATGAATGCTTCAAACAACAAAGAACTGAGACAGTGGTGTACAGAAACCTGGGTCATAATAATGTGACAGACTGATGAAGTAACCCTAACCCATTACAGCTGCTAAAGGCGGTGCTAAATAATGGGCTGTTCTCGGCTTTTCTCAGGGAGAGAAGACTTTCATATTTACATGGCTGAAGATATATTCACTCCAATTTTCAAAATTATACTTTAGAATAGACTGAACTGAAATTTTTAGAACATATATACAAAGTAGAATCGAGGTGTGCATAGAAATGATATATATTCTATTCTATTTACTGTATAATATATAATCTTCTATTATATATTCTACAGAGAATGAGCCGTACCCATGAGACATGCACACCTGCCAATTCTGCTCTGATCCCTCTTCATGGAAGTGAATTTGAAATTAACAGGTGCATACCAACTACTTACAATGAGTGCACTGTAAATCAGATAATTCAGTTCAGTTGGATTCTTTTTGTTTTACGTCTTTTTATTGTTTTAGCACTAATGTTAATATTCTGATTAAGTCCAACATGTTCACATGCATTTACCTGCTGTAGAGCTTTATTCTCAGATTACCTTTCCAGTAATTTAACACCATAATTTAACACCCACCAATGGCTCAGAAAAGTCGAATGCAGAAATTTCAATAACAATTTGATTTTGTCTTATAAGCATTTTGCTAAAACAAATTTAAAATGGAGATTTTTGCTCCATTTGAATGAAATGTTGGCCTTAACTGAACGAGATCACTTTTGGAATAAAACACAATATTTGCCTCATCTGTCAGCCTGCTCCTCCAGGATTTACAGCAGCATGTCTGTGTGCTGTGTGAGCTCACAGACTGCCCTGGTGCTCATGTGGTCACAGTGAAGAAGGTAACAGCAGCAAAGTTAAAGTCTACTGACGTGTAAACAACATCACATCTGTATTTGGGGATGGGGATGGATGCAGTCGTCGTTTGAAATTGTTAAAAATGTGTAAGAGTGTATTCTTGTATTTTCGGTTCAGATTGTGAGATGCAACAGTGATTGGGTTTGTATGGTTTTGCACACAGTTCACACTCAGCATCGGAGCCTCTGGGGGTCTCTCTGCCTCTTTCTCTATGAGCAAACCAGGCGAGCAGAGTGCTCGCAGCAGATCCATGACAGAGACTCTGGTGTCATCTCAGAATCAATAAAGCAGCAGCAGCAGGACGAGTAACTCGAGTGTGTGTGTGAGTGTGAGTGAAAGTGTGTGTTTTCATGTTGTCAGTCTTTTTGCGACGGTCAGCAGAATGAGGCTGTTTATGTGCACCGATCATGTTGCACAGAGAAATCTCCGTCCACTTCTTTCACACCCACGTTCACAAACTGAAACACACACAGGGGTGGATGTAGCTCAGGAGGGAGAGCACACTGGAAGGTTGGTGGTTCGATTCCTGGCTATTCCAGTGTGCATCTCGAATATCTTTGGGCAAGATACTAACCACATATTACTCTGATGTATCCATCCGTGTGTGATGTTAAACAGAAAACATTTACATGAAGAAGAAAGTGCTTGTATGTCTTGATGCATTCTCAATCATCCAGGTAAGTAAATCTCCAAAAGTTGATTCTGTTCATCTGGACGTAGCGTTTTCAGTGGGAGAAACGTTTCCTCACTCATCCAAGTGACTTCTTCAGTCTCAGCTGACTGCAGGTTTCTCCTGCTATGTCCAGATGAACAGAATCAACTTTTGGAGAAAGTGCTTGTATGAATGAGGCGCGTTGTATGAAGTGCTTTGAGGGCTCAAGTAGAAAGGTTTTGACTTTACAACTTACATTTGTACCAGGACTACAGGTCCATCAACTGATTAACTGCAACTGTAGTTCTTGCCTTTTTTTCCAGTCCCATGAAGGCCTGCAAACTCTTAAATTCCTGTTTACAGCTGCAGAAATGAACAACAGCGTGGAGTATTTGTTCTCTACAAGCAGCAGCTCAAACTGGCAGCTAGAAGAAAGCACTCAGACAAATGTAGTGTTGATTTGTTACTTGTATTTTCTTTTCTATTGTTTTCTATTTTTCACATTCAGCCTTTTATAGAACATTTTATCCAGTAACTAACACACACACACACACACACACACACACACACACACAGATGTAGCAGGGGTTCAGTATCTTGCCCTTGCATTATCATGTTTACAGGAGAGCCTGGGGATGGAGCCACCAGCTTTCTGATTGTGGA